>CAUYOR010095266.1:0-17257 GCA_963573925.1 Callimico goeldii
CTATAAGGACACATGCACACGAATGTTCATTGCAGCACTGTTTACAATAGCAAAGACCTGGAACCAACCCAAATGCCCATCGATGATAGACTGGACAGGGAAAATGTGGCACATATACACCATGGAATACTATGCAGCAATAAAAAACGATGAGTTTGTGTCCTTTGTAGGGACATGGTCGAATCTGGAGAACATCATCCTCAGCAAACTGACGCAAGATCAGAAAATGAAATACCACATATTCTCACTCATAGGCGGGTGAGGAAAAACGAGAACACATGGACACAGGGAAGGGAGTACTACACATCAGGGTCTATTGGGGGGAATGGGGAGGGACAGTGGAAGGGGGGAACTGGGGAGGGATAACCTGGGGAGAAATGCCAAATGTGGGTGAAGGGCAGGAAGGCAGCAAAACACACTGCCATGTGTGTACCTATGCAACTATTTTGCATGTTCTGCACATGTACCCCCAAACCTAAAATGCAATAAAAAAGGAAAGAAAAAGAAAAAGAAAAACCAGTCGCAGAAAGAAAGCAAAATGGCCAAGATAAAATCAGTAGAATCAGTAAAACTAGATATAGATGAAAACCTCATAAATGAATGAAATCTTTGTTGTAAAATTTATCCCCTAAAGAATGGACCTGATAAAAATAGTATCAGAAAATTAAAAAAATGGAAATTTAGAAATATTATAAGTATGTATATAGAAACTTGGTCAAAGAATTATAATGATTTAGTGAAATCTACTTCATTATATCTCTCACCATAAAAAGGTGTTCAAAATAGCAGAGTGCATTCTTGCCATTTCTAGTCACCATAGTACTGGAAGTTCAAACCAGAACAATTAGACAATAAAAAAATAAAAGGCATCCAAATTGGAAAGGAAGACGTAAAATCATCTTTATCTGTAGAAAATTTTAAGGACTTAGAAAACTATTTGAATAATAAGTGAATTCTGTGAAGTTGCAAGTTACAAAGTCAACATACGAAACTCAGTTCCATTTCCATACCCAACTCATGAACGGCACACAAAATAAACTGAGAAAACAATTCTATTCACAATAGCAGCAAAAGAATAAAATACATAGGAATAAACTAAAAATAAGGTGAAACACTTTTAGACTGAAAATTATAAAACGAATGAAATAAGTGAAATAAAACACAGATAAATGAAAAGACATCCTGTGTTTGTGGATTGGAATAATTAATATTATTAAAATGTTTATACTACCTAAAGTGAATCAATGCAACCCCAATTAAAATCTTCATAGAAATATAAAAAAAAACTTAAAAAACTTATATGAAACCACAGAAACCCTGAAAATTAAAAGCAATCTTGAATAACAAAAACAAAGCTAAAGGCATCACACATCCTGATTTCAAAATATATTATAAAGTTATAGTAATCAAAATAGTATAGTACTGGCATAAAAACAGACACAGACCAGTGGAATAGCATGGAGGGCCCAGAAATAAATCTACAAATTATAGTCAACTCATCTTCAACAATGGTGCCAAGAACACACAAGACGGAAAGGATCATATCTTTAATAAATGATGTTGGGAAAACTGGATATCCACAGGTAGAAGAATGAAATTGGACCTTTATCTCATACCATATACAAAATGAACTCAAAATGGATTAATGACTTCAATATAAGACCTAAAACCATAAAACTACTGCAAGGAAACATAGTGAAAAAGCTTCTTGACGTTGGTCTAGGCAATGATTTTTTAGATATGACACGAAAAGCATAAGCAACAAAAGCAAAAATAGACAAGTAGGATTGCATCAAACTAAAAGTTTCTTCACAGCAAACAAAAAAAATCAATAGAGTGAAAAGATTATGTAGAGAATATGAGAAAATATTTGCAAACTATATATCTGATAACTGGTTAATTTCCAAAACATATAAAGAAGAACTCTTACAAATCAATAGCAAGAAAACAAATATCCTGGTTTAAAAATGGGAAGGACTTGAACAGATCTTTCTCAAAAAGAAGACATAGAAATGGACAATAGCTATGTTAAAAGATGCTCAACATCACTAGTCATCAGGGAAATGCAAATCAAAACCATATGGCAACACCCCACACCTGTTAGAATGGCTACTATCAAAGAGACTAACTAAAACAAGTGTTGACAAGGAGGTGGAGAAAAGGGATCCCTTGTACACTGTTGGTGAGAATGTAAATTGGCACAGCCATTATGAAAAATAGTATGGACGGTCCTTAAAAAATTAATCATAGAATTATCATATGATGCAGCCATTTCACTTCTGGGTATATATTCAAAGGAATTGAAATCAGTGTCTTGAATAGATATTTGCACCCCCATATTCTTTACAGCATTATTCCCAATAGCCAAGAAATGGAAACAACTTAAATGCCACTGACAGATGAATGGATAAATAAAATGTGGTATACATTACACACAATGGAATATTCATGAACTTTAGAAAAGAAGAAAATCTGCCATTTGCAATAATATGGATGACCTAGGAGGACATTATGCTAAGTGAAATAATCCAGACACAGAAAGACAAATACTGTATGATTTCATTTATATCTGATATCTAAAATAGTCAAACTCACAGAAGCAGAGAGAATGGTAGTTGCCAGGGGACCAGGGGAGGGAGAAATGAAGAGACGTTGAGCAAAGGGCATAAGGTTTTAGTTTTTCAAGATGAATAAGTTCTGGAGGTCTAATGTACAGCAATGCAACTATAGTAAAAAATACTGTATTATACACCTGAACTTGCAAGATGGTAGATGTTTTTCAGCCCTCCATTCCCAGCATACACGCAAAGGTAACTATATGAGGGGATTATGGTGATTATTTCATAATGTATATAAAAGTATCAAGTTGTGTACTTTAGCTATGTAAAATTTTAAGGAAATAAAAAAATGCATATTAAAATTGATGACACTCAAACAGTGTGGTAAAATTGTTTGGGACCTATTTTTGAAGTTTTAGGTATATCTTATCAGCATCTAATATGAAGTCCTGTTCATCTCATCACAAGTAGTTTACTAATTGGCATGGCTAATTTGCTTCTTTTTCTTTAAGACTAGTTTTTATTTTATCTTATTTGAAAAACTAGTAAAAAATTAATTAATTGGCACCCATAGCCGACCTGAAAAAGAAGGGCTAAAAAGAGGCTGATCTTTAACATTTAATCAATAAGTAACTTTTTTATTTCTGCTTGTAAATAATGTAGATACTTGTTTGGGACTGCTATTTACTAGTTAGACCCATTATAGTAATCTAATAAATTCTATTGAATTAAATTATTTTGTAATTTGAAAGTGAATTTATAATTTTTGACAGAATCATAATTTGGAGGATTCTAATCAGCTTAAAAGTATAAAATAAGTATTTGACGAAGAAGTCATCACCTATTTTGTCTATTAAAAAAATTCAGATTCTGGCCAGGCACAGTGGTTCATGCTTGTAATCATAGCACTTTGGGAGGCTGAGGCAGGTGGATCATCTGAGGGCAGGAGCTCGAGACCGGCCTGACCAACATGGTGAAACCCCATATCTACTAAAAATATGAAAAATTAGCTGGACGTGGCAGCGGGCGCCTGTAATCCCAGCTACTCCAGAGACTGAGGCAGGAGAATCGCTTGAACCCAGGAGGCAGAGGTCGCAGTGAGCCAAGATGATGCCACTGCACTCCAGCCTGTGTGACAAAAGTGAGACTTCATCTCAAAAAAAAAAAAAAAATTCAGATTCCATTTCAAAGGGCTCACCTAAAGTGATAGTTAATTTCCCATTGGTAAAATAAGTGGTCACTATCAAAATGTTTCATTTACCCTTAACAGAAAGTAACCCCATTTCCAATCTGCATGAGTTGTTCCAAAACTAAGCATAATTTCCACTAATAAATTATGCAAAATAGAACAAGTTAAGAATGATGACCAAAAGATACAAATGCTAAATATTTAGTTAAAAAAAGCAATATTGTAAAGAAAAAAATCCAAGTTTTTGAAAAATATTAAAATAAGTGCATAGCTATAGTTCTTAAGCTGGGAGCAATCATATGGATTAGTTATAACAATTAGCGATTAAAATAAAATACAGCACATCAGTAGAAAAGGCAGCTTGAGAATTGTGAGTCGGGATTATTCTACTGTTTTAGGTCAGCAATTCTATGACATACTATACAAGAAGGAAATTTCCTAATTCTGTATGTAGAATGAAACTTTTTTTTAAGTTCTGGGAAACTGATTTGCAAATCACTTTCATGCATGTTGTTTACTCGTGTATGTTAAGTCTAAACCTAGGCAATGAAGTCTAGTAGTGAAGAGGAAGCCACTGGAGGCTGATTGCTTAGATTCAAATCCTTGCATTCTCATGTATTAGCTACAGGACCTCCAAGACCTTGGGAAATTACTCAACCTCTTCAAGCTTTGGTGTCCTCTTTTCTAAAATGGGGATAACAGTCCTACTTCACAGGACTTTAGTCAGGATTAGATGTCATAATGCATCTAAAAATTTCTATTATTATTATTGCTAGCTATAGGGGAGAATGTTCTGGCTTAATCCAAATAACTTTCTTTTCATTTTAATATATAGTTGGTGTCTTGAGAATGTTCTGTCCTGCCTAAGTTGTTTAATCTTTATGTCCCTGTTCTTTCTAAAGGCCTCTGAGACATCTGTGGGCTGTGCATGTGTTTGGCGTGACCAAGATTAGAGAATGGAAATATGTTGTGGATCCCTCTACTTAAGATGGCTGACTAGGCCGGGGGCGGTGGCTAATGGCCAATTCAGCAACACTTTGTGAGGCCCAGCAGGACGTGCTTGATCCCAGGAGTTCGAGAGTAGCCTGGGCAACATGAGGAAACCCCATTTCTTCAAGAAAAAAAAAAAAAAGCCAGGCCTGGTATTGCATGCCTGTAGTCCTAGCTACCCTGGAGGCTGAGGCGGGATAATCACTTGAGCCCCAGAGGTTGAGGCTGCAGTGACTCAAAATCTCGCCACTGCACCCCAGCCTCAGAGACAGAGCAAGACCAGGTCAAAAACAAAACAAAACAGGCTGACTAGAAATAGCTAGTGTGTCCTGCTCTCACAGACAGAAGAAAGTGGTAAGTAGATACTAGCTCTTTAACTGATCATCCAGGTGGACACTTTGGGATTTAGCAAGGAAGCAACACCACCCACGGAGAAACAGATGAGTGAGACAGGACAACTGCCCACCCAGAGTGGCACGGAGCCAGGGGAGGGCCCCACCATGGGGAAATGGTGAGTGAGAGTGCCTAGGGACCCACACTTCTGCCAGGGGACCTGTGCAACACTGGGCTCAGGAGAACACCCATGACCTCTCCCAATCCGGGCCTGAAGATTTACACGGAGAGCTAGGTGGAGTCTGGGCTGAGCCGCCACTCGGGCGCATGCAGAGGGCTGGGGGCCTTTGATCCCGGGGCACCCCGACACCAGTGGCTGCAGATCCGGCAACCGGGAAGGCCAGGCTCCTTCCCACACCACCCGGATAGGGACCAAACCCACGGGCTGTGCAACAGACAAACTGCAGGCCTCACCTCCACTGCACCTCCTCGGACAAAGTCCACTGGCCTGGGACCTTGGTGTGGCCACCCAGTGCCAGCTGATCTCTTAGGCCAGTAGTTGCTTTGTGCTTCCCTGGGACCGAACTCCCAGAGGTAGCAGGCAGGCCGCCATTTTTGCTGCTTCACAGTGGTCCCTCCTGTTGCCCTCAGGCCCTCGAGGGGAGCACAGCTGCCTTACGGAAAAGTGGCCAGATTGTCTTCCACATGGGTCCCCAGCCCTGCCCTTCCTCACTGGGCAGAGCCTCTTGGCCTGGGACTCCAGCCACCCCTTGCTTGGACCCTTGGGCTGGTAGCAGTTCTGCACTTTTCTGAGATGGAGCTCTCAGAGGTAGCAGGTGGGTCGCCATTTTCGCAGTTTCACAGCCCTGGATCCTGTTGCCCTCAGACTGGGGAGTGCAGTGACCTGGGACTCAAGCGGGGCTCCAGCACAGTGCAGCTGCCTTGCAGAAAAGCAGCCAGACTGTTTTCCACGCGGGTCCCTGCCCCTGCTACTTCTCACTGGGCGGGAATCTCTTGACCTGGGCTTCCAGCACAGCCACCCTGCCCCCGCTTGAACACTTCCGTTAATGGCGTCTCTGCCTTTCTCTGGGGAGGAAATCCCAGAGAAGATCTACAGTCCCTCTGTCACTGAAGCTGCAGTGGTCAGCAATTCTGGTCAACAAAGAATTGCTGCATGTTGCAGCCATTATACAGAGAGGAGCCCAGTCTCTCTTCTGTCTGACACCCCACCTCCCACCGTTCACCAGGTAGGGCCTCCCAGCTCAGGACCACAGAGCAGCCATCCCACCCCCAGCTAAGCATTCTCACTGGTGGTGGCTCTGTGTTTCCCTGGGGTGGAGCTCACCAAGGCAACCAACAGCCCCATCACCACTGCAGTGGTTCTGCCTTTGCCGCCCTAGGACTGGGGAAGGAACAAAGAGCTTGCGGGATTACTTGTGGCACCTGTATGCCACAGTCACCATATGGAGTCACCCACTCTGTGCTCCCTGTAAGCCCCCAAACGCCTGCTCTTCACCAGGTATCCCCCACCTTGAGCCAGCAGCACAGCTGCCCCACCCCCTGGCTGAACATTCCCATTGGCAGAGGCTCTGCATTTCTCTGAAGTGGAGCTCCCAGAGGCAACTGAAAGTCCCTCTGCCATTGCCACTGCAGTGGTACTACTTCTGCTGGCCTTGGACTGGGGAAGGAACAAAGACCCTAAGTGCTTTACCCACACCTCCAGCAAGCCACAGCTGCCCTAAGGAGAAGCCAGTCTGTCTCCCTTATGAGCCCCCTGCACCCCCCTGCAGGCCCCTGCTCATCATCAGATAGGGCCTCCTGGTTTGAGCCCACAACATAGCTGCCCCACCCTGGACTGATTGCACCAATTGGTAGTGGTTCTGTGTCTCTCTGGGATGGATCCCCAATAGACAAGGGAAAGGCCCTCTGCCACAGCCACTAACAAGTTCTCTTCCCCTGCCGCCTCCAAGCTGAGGAGGAAACATCAAACTTGAGCTGGCTTGAGGGCTTCAGTGTGCAGCCCAGGAATGCCAAGCCAAGATCTGCAGCGAGCACTTGAGTGGAAGAGGAGCCCACACTCTCAGAGAACTGAGAGAGAGCACAGCTGCAAACATGAGGAAATACAGAGGAACTATGTGACTGAGCAAGAACCTACCTACAGGCCATTACCTTTACTGCCGTCTACCAGATCACAGTCCAAAGTGTAACATCGAAAATACAACCCCTCATGAAACCAAGGATAAGAATTCAGCTAAAAATAAAGACCCTGCACAAAGCTTTGGCATACTGAAAACATTCAGAAATAAAGTCAACTGATTATATTCAAATTATACTACAGTTAAGCAACATCGGCCTACACAGATGAGAAAGAACCAGTGCAAGAACTATGGAAACTCAAAAAGCCAGTGTCTTTTTTCCTCCAAATGATTGCACTAGTTCCCTAGCAAGGGTTCTTAACCAGGCTGAAATGGCTAGAATGACAGACATAGAATTCAGAATATGGATAGGAATGAAGATCATTGAGATTCAGGAGAAAGTAAAAACTAAATCCAAGCAATCTAAGGATGACAATAAAATGATACAGGAGCTGAAAGACAAAATGGCCATTAAAAGAAATAACTGATCTGATAGAGGTGAGAAACACACTACAAGAATTTCACAATGCAGTTACAAGTATTCACAGCAGAGTAGACCAAGCTGAGGAAAGAATCTCAGTGCTCAAAGACTGGGTCTTCAAATTAACTCAGTGAGACAGAAATAAAGAAAAAAGAATAAAAAAGAATGAACCAGACCTTCAAGAAATATGAGAGTATGTAAAGAGACCAAATCTGTACCCACCCAACAGGTTCACATTGCCCGCTGCCTAAACAGAGCGGATTTATCAAGACAAGGGAATTGTAATAAAGAGTTATTCACGCAGAGCTGGCTTTTTTTTTATTATTTGAGATTTTTATTATTACTCAAATCAGTCTCCCCGAGAATTCGGGGATCAGAGTTTTTAAGGATAATTTGGTGGGTAGGAGGGCCAGTGAATCGGGAGTTCTGATTGGTCAGGTTGGAGATGAAATCATAGGGAGGTGAAGCTGTTCTCTTGTGCTGAGTCAGTTCCTGAGTGGGGGCCACAAGACCAGATGGACCAGTTTATTGATCTAAGTGGAGCCAGCTGATCCACTGAGTTCAGGGTCTGCAAAATATTTTAAGCACTGATCTTAGGTTTTATAATAGTGGTGTCATCCTCAGGAGCAATTTGGGGAGGTTTAGAATCTTGCAGTTTCTAGCTGCATGACTCCTAAACCATAATTTCTAATCTTGTGGCTAATTTGTTAGTCCTACAAAGACAGTCTATTCTCCAGGTAGGAGGGGGGTTTGTTTGGGGAAAGGGCTTTATCATGTTTATTTCAGAGCTAAACTATAAACTAAGTTCCTCCCAAAGTTAGTTTGGCCTATGCCTAGGAATGAACAAGTACAGCTTGGAGGTTAGAAGCAAGATGGATTCGGTTGGGTCAGATCTCTTTTGCTGTCTCAGTTATAATTTTGCAATGGCAATTTCAAACCTATGACTCGTTGGAATCCCTGAAAGAGAGGGAGAAAAAAATATGCAACTCTGAAAACATATTTGAGGATATTGTTTACAAAAATTTTCTCAACCTTGCTAGAAAGACTAACATTTAAATTCAGGAAATGCAGAGAACCCCTGTGAGGTATATGAAACAAGATGACCTTTTCCAGGACATATAATCAGATTCTCTGAGGTTGACATGAAAGAAAAAATATTAAAGGCAGCTAGAGAGAAAGAGCCGATCACCTATTAATATACAAAGGGAAACCCATTAAGATAACAGCAGAATTTTCACTAGAAACTCTGTAAGTCAGAAGAGATTGTGGGCCTGGCTTCAACATTCTTAAAGAAAACAATCTTCAACCATGAATTTCACATCCAGTCAAACTAATTTTCATAAGTGAAGAAGAAATAACGTCATTTTCAGAAAACCAAATGCTAAGGGAATTCGTTACCACCAGACTTGCCTGCCTTACTAAAGGTACTTAAGGGAATGCTAAATATGGAAACAAGAGACTATTACTGGCCACCACAAAAACACATTTAAGTATATAGATCATTAACTTTATAAAGCAACCACACAATCAAGTCTGCATAATAACCAGCTAACAACATGATGACAGGATTGAATCTGCACATATCAGTATTAACTTTTAATGTAAACAGGCTAAGTACTCCAATTAAAAGGAACAGAGTAGCAAGTTGCATAAAGAAGCAATGGCAGGCAGTGGCAGAAGATTTTAGTTGCTACCAGGAAGCAAAACTTAGCAAGTGAAGAGAGCCAGAGAAGGGACATGAAAGCTACAGGTTACAACAGATTTGTGAACCAAACCAAACACAGTGGTGGCAGGGCCTAGCTGCTACAAAGAAGACATGTTTTAAATAAATACTCCTGTGTATGTGCAAAAAACTCAAGGACTGTATTTGTGAGTAATTTTATAATAGGTTATTTTAATTTTTGTTCTGTGGAAAGTATACAGCATTCCAACAGGGTTTTAATGTAGACTTTTTTTTTTTGACCCATGCTCTTGATTGCTAAATGTAATAGTCTGATATGACACTGAGTAAATGTGTATTAAAAAAAAAAGAAGCAAGACTGAGCTGTATGATATCTCCAAGAGACCTATTTCACATCTAATGACACCATAGGCTCAAAATAAAGGGATGGAGAAAAATCAATTAAGCAAATGGAAAACAAAAAATCAGGGGTTGCTTATTCTAATTTTAGACAAATCAGACTTTAAACCAATAATGATTTAAAAAGACGAAGTGGAGTATTATGTAGTGGTAAAATGTTCAATTGAATAAGAAGATGTAACTATCCTAAATATATTTTCCCCCTATACAGGAGCACCCAGATTCATGCAGCAAGTTTTTGGAGACCTACAAAGAGACTTAGATAACCACACAATAATAGTGGAAGACTTCAACAACCCACTGACAGTATTAGAACATCGAGGCAGAAAACTAATGAAGATATTTGGGACCTAACCTCGACACTTGACCAAATGGGCCTAACAGTTATCTACAGAAGTATCACAGAACAACAGACTATACGTTCTTCTTTCATCTGCACATGGCACATACTCTAAAATTAATCACACAATTGGCCATAAAACAGTTCTCATCAAATTAAAAAAAAAACTGAAATACGAAATACATTCTCAGATCATGGCACCATTAAAATATAAATCAATACTAAGAAATCACTCAAAACTATACAAGTACATGGAAATTAAACAACCTGCTCTCCTAAATGACTTTGGGATAAAAAAATGAAGTTAAGGCAGAAATCCAGAAATTCTTTGAAACTCATGAGAACCAAGATATTACATACCAGAATCTCTTGACACAGCTAAGGCAGTACCAGGAGGGAAGTTTATAGTGCTAAAGGCTCACTTAAAAAAGTTAGAAAGATCTCAAGTTAACAACCTAACATTACATCTAGAGGAACTAGAGAAACAAGAGCAAACTAACCCCAAACGTAGCAGGAGACAAGAAATAACCAAAATTAGAGCTAAACTGAAGGAGACTGAGATGTGAAAACCCATACAAAAGATCAGCAAATGCAGTAGTTTGTTCATTGAAAAGAATAAATAAGATTGATAGGTTGCTGGCTAGAAGAATAAAGGAAAAAAGTGAAAAGATCCAAGTAAACATAATCGGAAGTGACAAAGGGGACTTTATCACTGACCTCACAGGAATAAAAAGAACTCTCATAGACTACTATGAACACCTCTATGAACAGAAACTAGAAAACATAGAAGAAATGGATAAATTCCTAGAAACATACAACCTCCCAAGATTGAACAAGGAAGAAACTGAATCCCTAAACAGATCAATAATGAGTTCTGAAATTGAGCCAGTAATAAAAAGCCTACCAACCAGAAAAAGCCCAGGGCCAGATGGATTCACAGCCGAATTCTACCAGATGTATAAAGAAGAACTGGTACTGTTCCTACTAAAACTACTTCAAAAAATTGAGGAGGAGGGACTTCTCCCCAGCTCATTCTATGAGATCATTGTTTTGGGCAGTTTGGCCATACTGCCCAAAACAATGTACAGATTCAATGCTATTCCTGTCAAACAACGAATGATATTCCTTATGGAATTATTAAAGAACTATTTTAAAATTCATACAGAAGCAAAAAAGAGGCTAAATAGCTAAAGCAATCCTAAGAGCATTGTGTTACCTTGCTACCTGACTCCAAACAATAAAGGCTACAGTAACCAAAGCTGCATGATACTGGTACAAAAACAGACACATAGACCAATGCAACAACATAGAAAGTCCAGGAATAATGCCGCAGTCCTACAAACATCTGATCTTGACAAAGTTGACAAAAACAAGCAATGGGAAAGGACTCCCTGTTCAATAAATTGTGCTGGGAAAACTGGCTAACCATATGCAGAAAACTGAAACTAGACCCTGTCCTTACACCACATACAAAATCAATTCAAGATGGATTAAAGCCTTACATGTAAAACCTAAAAGTATAAAAACCCTGGAAGATAACATAGGAAATACCATTTTGGACATAGGTCCTGGCAAAGATTTTATGACGAAGATGGCAAAAGCAATAGCAACAAAAACAAAAATTGACAAATGGGACCTAATTAAATTCAAGAGCTTCTGCATAGCAAAAGAGACTATCAACAGAGTAAACAGACAGCCTACAGAATGGGAGAAAATATTTGCAAACTATGCATCTGACAATGGTCTAGTAACAAGATTTTATAGGGAACTTAAATCAACAAGCTGAAACAAACAACCTCATTAAAAAGTGGGCCAAGGACATGAACAGACACTTTTCAAAAGAAAACATGCAAGCAGCTAAGAAGTATATGAAAAAACACTGAACATTATTAATCATTAGAAAATTGCAAATCAAAACCACAGTGAGATACCATTTCATACCAGTCAGAATGGCTAATATTATTGTTATTATTATTATCATTATTATTTTGAGACAGAGTCTCGCTCTGTTGCCTAGGGTGGAGTGTAGTGGTACAGTCTCTGCTCACTGCAACCTCCTCCTCCTGGGCTCAAGCGATCCTCTCACCTCAGCCTCCTGAGTAGCTGGGACTATAGGTGCACAACACTGCACTTGGTTAATTTTAGTATTTCTTTGCAGCGACAGGGTTTTGCCATGTTGCCCAACCTGGGGCTGGTCTTGAACTCCTGGACTCAAGTGATTCACCCACCTCAGTCTTCCAAAATGTTGGGATTACAGGTGTGAGTTACCGTGCCTGACCTAGAATGGCTACTATTAAAAAGTCAAAAAATAATATGCTAGTGAGATTGCAGAGAAAGAATGTTTATACACTGCTGATGGAAATGTAAATTAGTTCAGCCATTGTGGAAAGTAGTGTGGTGATTTCCTGAAGAACTTAAAATAGAATTACCATTCATCTCAGCAATCCCATTATTGGGTATATACCCAAGGAATGTAAATCGTTCTACCATAAAGACATATGCACACATATGTTCATGGCTATTTACAATAGTAAAGCCATGAAATCAACCTAAATGCTCATCAATGATAGACTGGATAAAGAAAACGTTGTATACCATGGAATACTATGCAGCCATAAAAAAGAATGAGATCATGTCTTTGCAGCAACATGGATGGAGCTGGAGGCTATTATCCTAAGCAAACTAATGTAGAAACAGAGTATCAAATACTGCATGTTACAGATATTGGGGCCTACTTGAGGAGTGGGGGTGGAATCAGGGAGAGGATTAAAAAACTACCTATTGGGTACTATGCTTATTACCTGGACGATGAATAATCTGTACACCAAACCCCGGTGACACACAATTTACCTATATAACAAACCTGCATATGTACTCCTTGAACCTAAAATAATTTTTTTTTAAAAAGATTGTAAAGTGTAGCATGCAATTATATTGTGATCGAGTTCTAACATTATAGGTATTAAAAACAGGGGAAACACATGGAGAATAAAACTAATTCTGAGAAGATACTTATAATTATGTGATCTTGGTAAAACATTTTCTCTCGTGTCTTAGCTTGTTAAATTTTTTTTTTAATCATGTAAAATGCTGGCATTGGACTAAATCCTAATTTCCTTTCTGGGTGCCAGATTTATCTAACTCTTTCTTCTTCCTGAAATTCTCTCCTTACACAGCTTGTTCCGTTTTTATGATACTATTCATCCTTGAGCACTTGTGGGATAGAGCAGTGTGAAGTAGATCATTCTGTTTTTAACCTGCTCATGTTGTCAGTGGAAACCACAATATAAGGAGCAAAGACATTCAGAAGTGAAGTATGCAATATTATACGCTATATTAATATGAAAGCAATGCCAAAATGGCAAAATGAGGTGATGAAAAGAGGGGGCCACCCAGAATCCTGCAGTGCTTAGTGTTAATAGATATTTACAAACTTACTCGAAATTCCTTTAGGCGTCATATTCCAGATTGAAGCTGCTGGGAATTTCTATCCTTATTAATTTTTATCTTCTCTATCCTCCTTACATTTATAAAAAGCTACTGCTCAAAGGGCTGTTTGTTAGCGGTGTCGAGTGTCTCCACCATTAAGGACTCACCGTATTTAAAGTACTCTACTGGTGTGGAGTAAATATTTGCCAATGTTCTAAATGCCAGGGCCTCTTGACAACTCAAGAGGAATGTTGCTTAGGCAGGAATGGAGGAAGGGCAGAATAATGCCTATCCCTGCAGCTGTGCAGCAAATTTTGGAGGACTGAGCTAAATTCCTCCCAAAAAAATGTACCGCATTACTACTGCCTTGATTGTTGTTACTGTGTTGCTGACCGCATCTGCCTCAGGCTGCCTTAAAATACTCTCTTTCATGTTGTCGCTTTGGAGGAGATCAAGAATTCTCTTCTGGTTTGGATTTTGATAAGTGTTTGAAAAAGGAATCATGAAAACATAGGTTTGCCAGAGTGTGACAAAGCAAGCTGTCGACCTCACAATGAGGGCTTAGCAAGTTGCTTCATGTTTTCTATTCATAGCCGCCTCCTCTCTGTTAGCTCTTTTGAAGTACCCATAAAACAAAATAGGCTCATTAAATACGAGGGGGTAAATGAAGTTGGTAGTTTCACTTAATTCAAAAAGACTTTCTCTTTAGATGTTTATACTCCAGAAGAAAAAAAAAACCTATTAGAAGACGAACGTCTGCTTATCAGTGGCTATTCATGTCCTTCCTTTTGGGTAAGTGATGTCAACCAGGCTTTGGAAGATTATGGGTATTTTGTTCCAGATCTAGCACTAAACTGGTCCACAAAATTAATGTCACAATAAAAAGCCAGGAAAGTCTTATCTACCATTTCATTTACTAAGTTTGCCTATAAGGATAAAGGCTATATTGAGTTACTCTCTAAACAATAAAGGGAATTTCTTCATCAGTCTTCCCACATGGACAGGGAGGGGTTTGTCCTATGTATGCCCTTTTGCTGACAGGAACAGGCAATGGTTCTGCCCTGTGGATCAGCTCTTCCAACCCCTAGATTCTGTTCTTTCATGAACCTTTTCCTGCACATTTGGCTTCTTTTCTGAACCTACAGCATCTACATTTTAATGAGCTGAAGGGGATGCCAAGATGCATAAGAGATGGTCTTAACCCTCAATATCTTGCTGTCAGTAAATGAGGTAACATGTGATGATGTTTAGTAAACCACCATATGCAAATGTGAGGTAACTTGAGCAGATCCTTGAAAGATGGAAAATGTTTCTGTGGTCTCTGGTTGCGGGAAAGGACATTCCAAACCATGGGAATAGTTTGAGCAAAGGCACAGAGGTTTTTCTAATCAGTGGACACTCTTTTTAGTCCTTATTTTATTTGGCCTGAGCAATATTTGATGCTGTTGACCACTTGCTTCATCTCGAAGTATTCTCTTGGCTTCTGAAAACACATTCTGCTGTGTTTACTTCTGCTTTTCTGATGGCTCTTTTCAATCTCCTCTCCAGGATTCTATGACTGTGTGTATACATACGATGATGCCTTGCCTATGTCTCTCGCCAGGCTCCTCTCTGAAGTTCAGATCTATATAGCTAACTTTCTGCTGTGCACATTCATATATACAACTCATACTTAAATGCCTTAAGTTCCGCATGTCCAAAACTGAACTCATTATCTTTCTCCCCAAATCTGCCTCTTCCTCAGTTTCCTATCTTAGTGAATAATGTACACCCAGTTATTCAACTCAGAACTACGGTATAATCTTGACTCCTCCCTCCCCACACCTTCCATGTTAAAAAAAAAAAAAAAAAAAACTACACCTTTTAAATTAAATTAAATTAAACTAAATTTTATATTTCTGCATCTGTCCAGGTCTTTCCATCTCCATTGCTACCTTTTCGGGTCAGCTCATCATTATCTTTTGCTTGGATGACTGCAGTAGCCATCCTCCTTCAACTTTGCCACCACGTAATTTTTTCTCTACATTGTAGCTAACGGGATCTCTCTAAGGCGCAAATATGATCATTGTGTTTTCTTTCCTTATCGTGCTCTAATATCTCCCTTTTGCTGTAAGGATAGTGTCCAGGTCTCTAATAAGTCTTCTTTGTCTTTCTCATTCTGGAGCTGCTGATATCTCTTGCCTCATCTCTTGCCACCACTCCCCAAGCTCATGAGCTTCAGACATTTTGAGTGAACCTGCAGTTCACTCACATACCAGGCAGGTTTTCCTCCCTCTCACACTCCATGCACACTCTTCCCTATCTAGCACACTCTTTTCCCTTGCTCTTTCTCTGGTCTCAGCTGGGAAATCACTGCTCCTACTTTATCCTACTGGCCTGTTTACTTGTCTATATTTATTTAGGCCAATACTCCTTGTAGAGTCCGGAACATTCTAGATAACCAGTAGACACTTTCTGGATGAATGAGTGAGGGGTATTGCATGAAATGGGTTAAAGGAATGGCAGATCACCCAGACTGACTGGAGTAGAGGATATACAAAAGACAAGAGTGGAGGATGTGAAAGAAAGGTGGTTGGGTATTTTAGACTGGGTTTCCTGAGCACAAACCATAAGATGAAGATTCCAGTGCAGGCAGTTTATTGGGGAGTGCTCTTAGGATCAACTCCTGCGAGAGACTGAGGGAGTAAGAGAGGCAGGATAAGGCAGAGGGTGAAGTTGAACTGAAATGAAATTGAAACAGGGCTCTCAGCTGATCCCATGTGGTACTTAGAAGCTGGCACAACCTTATAAAGTTCTGAATTGAGGCAATGGGGCTGTGTCTGTGTATCCTCACAGCAACCAGTCATTGAATGTGGGCTAACTCTGGGGAAGGGGCAAACTGCTTCTTTTGCCACTCAGGATAAACTGCTCCTCTTGCCAAGGGCAATTTCCGATGAGGGATTCAACTATAACCTGTCAGAGGCCAACATTGCTGGTACCTAGGGGAATGACTATCCTGGTACTGGAGGACCTGGGTGGCACATGACCACATCTGCTACACAGGGCCTAGTTCAAACCGGATTGAGGAATTTTTGCTCTATTTGGTAGGCCTTGGGATGCCATTGGAGATGTTTACACAGAGAAATCATGTGAGTCAGAGCTGCATTTGAGAAGATTAGTCTAGTTGTATGCTCAGATTAGATTGGAGGTGGTGGAGAAACTGCAGATAGAGAGGCCATTGGGAAATTATTGAAATAGTCCAGATGAAGAAATAAAGGCCTGAACAGGTATGTTGGCAGCAGAAATGGAAAAAGTGGTGGTTGTGAGAGATAATGACAATGCTAAAATTCACAGGCCCTGGTGACTGATTGAATATGAGAAATATGGAAAAATCAAAAGTGATTTCATAGTTTTGAGCCTAGCTGAAATGTATGAATAATGGTTCTGGTAGTTGATATTTAAGAGGAATATAGACTTGGTGTAGATTTGTTGAATTTGCAGTATGGCAGCCACCCAAGTAGAAGCGGACTACAGGTGGCTGGGCAGTTTTTTGGAAGGGCAAAATACACATTAAAAAAAAGTTCTCTCACACCTGTAATCCCAGCACTTTGGGAGGCCGAGGTGGGTGGATCACGAGGTCAAGAGATCGAGACCATCCTGGTCAACATGGTGAAACCCCGTCTCTACTAAAAATACAAAAAAAATTAGCTGGCCATGGTGGTGCGTGCCTGTAATCCCAGCTA
>CAUYOR010095269.1:0-11544 GCA_963573925.1 Callimico goeldii
CTTGTTCTATTGCCCAGGCTGGAATGCAATCTAAAAATAGGTATTCAAAACCTCTTTTATGCCGATAATTGTGCTTAATAACAGAGACAGGAAGGAATAAGAGAAGAAAATAACAAACAGCCAACCAATATTTCATTTAAGTCTGTGAAATGCTATGCAAATGCTGAAGAGTGATTTACTTCCAATCATGTGGTCACTTTCAAAATAGGTGTAATGTGATACTGAGAAAAATGTATGTTCTGTTCTGTGAACCTGGGGTGAAGAATTCTATAGTTATTCACTGAGTTTACTTGTTCCAGGTCTGAATTCAAATCATAGATGTCCCTGTTAATTTTCTATCTCTTTGATCCATCGAATATTAACAATGTGGTGTCAAAGTCTTCCCGCTATTATTGTGCGGGAATCCAAGTCTCTTTATAAGTCGTTAAGAACTTGTCTTATGTATCTGGGTGCTCCTATATTGGATGTGTATATAGTTATGATCACTGACTCCTGTTGTTGCATTGATCCTTTTACCATTATGTAATGTCCTTCTTTGTTTCTTTTAGTCTTTGTTACTATTAAAGTCTATTTTGTCAGAGACGAAAGTTACAACTCCTGTTTTTTTTTTTCTCTCTCCATTTGATTGATAAGTCTTCCACCAACCCTTTGTTTTGAGTTTTTGTGTGTCCTTGCTTATAAGATGGATCTGGATACAGCGTACCAATGGGTTTTAACTTTTTATTCAATTCGCCTGTCTGTGTCTTTGAGGCATTTAATCCATTTAAATTTAGGGTTAATATTGATATTTGTGAGTTTAATATTGTTGTTTAATGCTCGCTGGCTATTCTGCCCATTAGTTGATATAGATTCTTCATTATGGAGATACTCTTTACCTTTTGGTAAGTTTTTGGGATGACTGATACTGGTTGTTCCTTTCTGTGTATAGTGCCTCTTTCAGAAGCTCTTGTAAAGTAGGCCTGGTTGTGATGAAATCTCTGAGTGCTTGATTGTTTGCAAAAAATTTTATTTTTCCTTCATTTATGAAGCTTAGTTTGGCTGGATATGAGATTCTGGGTTGAAAACTCTTTTCTTTGAGGATATTGAATATTGACCACCACTCTCTTCTAGTTTGTAGGGTTTCTGTTGAGAGATCTGCTGTGAGTCTGATAGGCTTCCCTTTATGGATAACCTGACCTTTCTCTCTAGCTGCCCTTAGAATTTTCTCCTTTATTTCAACCCTGGTGAATTTAATGATTATGTATCTTGGGGTTGCTCTACTTGAGGAATATCTTTGTAGTGTTCTCTGTATTACCTAGAGTTGAGTATTGTCCTGCCTTACTAGGTTAGGAAAGTTTTCCTGAATAATATCCTGAAGAATATTTTCTAGCTTGGATTCATACTCTTCATGACATTCAGGTACACCTATCAAACGTAAATTAGGTCTTTTCACATAGTCCCACATTTCTTGGAGACTTTGCTCATTCCTTTTTACTCTTTCTTCTCTAATCTTGTCTTCTCGTTTCATTTCATTAAGTTGGATTTTGACCTCTGATATCCTTTCTTCTGCTTGATCAATTGAACTGTTAAAACCTGTGCATACTTCACAGAGTTCTTGTATTGTATTCTTCAGTTCCATTAATTCACTTATATTCCTCTCTAAATTGTCTGTTCTCATTAGGAATTTGTCAAACCTTTTTTCAAGGTTCTTACTTTCTATACATTGGGCTAGAACAAGTTCTTTTAACTCACAGAAGTTTCTTATTATCCACTTTCTGAAGTCTAATTCTGTTAATGGAATGCACTCATTCTCCATCAGGCCTTGTTCCCTCGTTGATGAGGAACTGTGATCCCCTGTAGAGGGAGAGGCATTCTGATTTGCGGTATTCTCAGCCTTTTTATGCTGGTTTCTTCCCATTATTGTAAGTTTATCCACCTGTCATCTTTGTAATTACCGACTTTCAAATTTGGACTCTGAGTGGATGTCAAACTTGTTGATTCCCAGCGCCGGAATCTGAGCAGCCCACTGTGATGGCTAAAACAGCATTAAGATTGATGGTGCTTTTCTGACTGGGAATCTCTGGTCTGGCTTCCTTCTTGAGTTCCTTTTTCAATCAGCCGAATAGGTGACTCTGCCTTCCTGGAGCTCCAAATCTTGACCAAAAGGGACCCAGTCCTGTTTACTCTGCACCAAGAACCACTGCGCCAGAGCACCAGTAAAACTGCCACACCAGCCAGAAGAGTCGTGCTGGCAACCCGTGGGGCTTCTCCACTGGGAATCTCCTGGTCCATGAGCAACAAAAATTTGTCTGAAAGTGTGGTGTCCTCTCATTCTCTGTGCTTTCACTGGGAGCTACAATTCTGAGCTGCTAGTAATCAGCCATCTTGGATCTTTCTCCGGTAGTTTCTCTTAAAACTAAGTATGCCCTCACCATTTATGTACAAAGATCCGTACATAAATATTTAATATCAACTCACTTTATTTACAATGCCAGACCTGAGAAGCAACTAAGATGCCCTTCAACAGGTGATGAATGAGTAAACCATGGTAATCCATACAATGGGATATTTTTCAGCAGTTAAGAGAAATGAGCTATGAAGCCAGACATAGATATGGAAGTATCTTAAATGCATATCATTAAATGAAATAAGTCAATGATAAAAGCCTACATATTGTATAATTCCAACTTTATGATATTCTAGAAAAGGCAAAATCATTATAGAGTCATTAAAAATATAAATGATTACCAAGGGTTCAGGGTAACAGAGGTAGAGATTGACTTGAGCTCATAATGATCTAGAAAAATTGATTCATGGATTTAAACAATGTACCACCCTAGTTCAGGGTGTTAATGATGGGGAAGGTTGTGTGTTTTCATAGGAAAGGAATATATGGGAACTCTGTATTTTCCATTTAGTTTGGTTGTAAATATTATATTGCTCTAAAAAACAGTTCTTAATTTAAAAGAGTAAATATCAATGTATTACACTTTATCGTAAAGAAAAAATCAATTTTTTTAAAGAAATTAAATGCATTTTTGCATTTTAGTGTTTAGTTTCTTTGGAAAA
Organism: Callimico goeldii; assembly: GCA_963573925.1. Lineage (NCBI taxonomy): Eukaryota > Metazoa > Chordata > Mammalia > Primates > Cebidae > Callimico > Callimico goeldii. The sequence continues at coordinate 3,049 of CAUYOR010095269.1, forward strand.
TCTAATTTTTCTTTATAAAATAATAGTCTTAATGACTAACATTTACTTTTTAGGTTAATAGACTATTGGTTTCAATTTTACTCTAAGAGAGGAAAAAAACAAATTAAGCATATTATAAAAAGATAATTTACTAGAGTTGATTTTAAAGTTAAACCTTTAAAAAATATTCTTTTTCTAGTGGTCATTTATTTTTGTAATTATAACAGAAATTACTATATCCTTTTTAAAATTATATTAACAATATTACTGGACAGACTCTAACAATAAGCATTATAATCTGAAGCACAGCTGGACATATCTACTCTCCTATTACAATGTTTGATCTTCACTTAAAAATTTTTAATATTCTGTTTAATTTTTTAAAGTCATTGCATACACTGCCTTTTTTTTTTTTTGCAAATAATCTATCTGCTACTTTAATTTTAATAAGAACTAAGATTTTTTTAATTGTTGGGTTTAGTCCAAAGCCTGAAATATTTTAAGTCTCCCAGATGATTTAGCATATGCCTTTCCTCTCATTGCATAGATTTATATAAAATAAAATACTATTTTATTTATGTTAGTTGATTTATTTTCTTATTATCTAAATCAACACAGTTTATAGAGGAGAGTGGCAGCTAACTATTAAACAAAAAAAATTACTCTTTTCTGAATGTCATTCAAATAATTTACTGAATTAAAATACTTTAGAACAAATACTTTGTTTCTAATAATCACAAGTCTCAGTTATCCAAAAGGAGATTTTAAATATCAGAAATTCACATATGGTCTGTGTGTCTTTCTGTCTCTATATCTACCAATCTATTGATAATGTTAAAGTATTTCTAAGGGAAACAGTGAAATTTATTTGGCTTCTAACCAACTTATCATCTAAATAAGTCCTTTCACTTTTAGTCCAAATGTGTAATGCTAAGTACTACTCTAATTTTTTAGTGGGATGGAGATATTAAGATAAGAGAAATCATTACTTACAGATGGAACTTAGAAAAAATAAAATTGATAATTAGAAAAACCTTTGTAGAATTTGTTTGAGGATAGAGAGTGTTGAGACTGTATCACGCTCTGTTCTGCTTTCAGAATTATCACACTTCATTTGATAACCTCAAGAAATAACTATTGCCATATTAGGTACTGATCTCAAATTACTTAACTTCCTGAAATGACACATCAAAAATTATATCTCCTAGTAAACATTCATTAACATAAAACAGAAACTATAATTTGGATGAATGCAAATTACCTGGATCCCTGGCTTTTTTCTACTTATTATTTTCATACTGGACTCTTTTAAAAAACAACAACAACAACAACAACAAAAAACATCTTCAGTTGCAGAATTATATGAAGAAGCTTGCGGAAGTAATGGATTGTCTAAAATAAGATAGAAAAGAAGGGTTCAAACTCACTGAACTACAGAGTATGCAACTACAGAGTATTGGAAAGGATTGTCCTTCAATAGTGGCACGCTGAGCAAACTTTTAGTGAGGCAGCCTTGTTTTGACTGACTTCACAAAGTAGCAGCAGGAAACACACCTCCCAATCATTACAGGTCATGAAAAGATCATACTGTGCTCAATCTTCTGTGGGCCTTCCAGTATTTGCTTGAACTGACTCTTGCCATGAAGTTTGTGAGATTCTAATGGATTTTGTTAGAATTTAAAGTGTGCAACAGGAAGTTGTATTTTTTTATTTAATAGAGAGTCTCACAATTTTTCCATTTGTGGGGAGTAAAACATCATCAAAATATTATACTTCATTCTAAATCAAAATACTTTAATAATATAATTTTGAACTTTTTCTTCTTTCATTTTCAATTTTTGCAGCTGAAAGTAATTCTTATACAGTGAATGCCCATAAAAATTTTGAAAGTATTCTTTGAGAACACACGTGCTACAACACTCGCCTAAATGCATTTCCAAAGCCTATCATACTAAGAGCTGTAGAGGGCAGTTATTTATTTAATTCAGTGATTTTAAGTCAATATGTTCTATGTGCCAAATCTGTATAAATGATAATTCTTAATAACAGTAGCAAATACATTTGTTAAGCAGATATTCTATGCCCGTAATTTTTGGTGCATAATTCAACTTAATATTCTTAACAATCACATGATGTTATTATTACTGTAATTATTATTATCATCATTTTATATATTCATGGAAGTAATAGTTACTGAGTTCCTACTATGTTCTAGTTAAATGGGAAAACTGAAGCTCAGTGATTTTACCTAACTTGTCTAAAAATTATACTTGTAGTCGAAATACAAATAGAGGATTTTGACTTTAAAACCCAACGTGTTGGTGCAAATATTAGGTTGGTGCAAAAATACTTGTGGTTTTGCCATTACTTTCAATGGCAAAAATCGCAAGTATTTTTGCATCATATTAGCATGAATCAAAAAGGAATTCAAAGTCTTAGAAGAGTAATTTAGAAAATCAAAGTCAAAATTATTTTGCATTTTATATAGCTGAGGCTATTTCCAGAGTTTGTAAATATGATTTAAATTAGAGAAATATATGATTGTTCAAGGCAGGTGAACTATAAGTATTAGACATTATAAAGAAAACTTACTAAATATACTCACCATACATTAGCTTTCATTAGAACTGTGTTTTGCTGAGCATTATTAAATTAAAATATTATTTGGATGAGATCAAATCCAAAGATAAATTGCTGGTTACCTCTTATTTTATCACTATAACATAAGGTCCAATGGGATTGCAGCCTGGTTGAGGTCACACAGGAGTGTAATGGAAGAGCAAGGACTCAAGTGCTGTTCCATGACGCAAATCTGCTGTCCTTTTTAACAATCATGAATATAATACTTAGAGTTTGTATTTTAACATGAAACATTTTTATGAGATAGTGAACACCTCAAATAACTTGACACTTTAAATACAACAATAAATTAATATTCCACAATGATATTTAAAGGTAGTTAACTCCAAAATCTGGTTCTTCACTTCCTCTTTCATCATTGTTTTAAATCCAGCATCTGTCTCTATTTCATACCCTGTACATCCTCTTTTCAGCCATCTGAACTCCTAACCGATTCTTTAAACACAATCTCAATTATTTGTATTACATGGTACATTGTTTGTGAGGTCTCACATGATCTCAATCTCCTTTGTGCCCTTAAATGTGCCCCTAAATCTTAGCCTCTCTAATTAAGCATGTTCAAGTCCTATCCTTTGCTCTTTGTAAGCCACTTAAAGACTTAAGTGTCAATAATTGTTCTTTTTATGTATACTATACCAACCAACATACCACCTTACTCATAAAAACAACTGTATTTTATTAAAGTTTATTTCAATTTAGATTCACTCTCTGTTGATATGTTAGATACACATATAGACAAGAAAATAAATATATTTTAAGATAATTTCATTCATTATTGAGAATCTGAAAATATCATCTTTAGAATAACAAAGAATTATTTTCCTTTATTGCTAGGTATCTTTAATCTTTTAATATTTTATCTCTTTAAATATGAAAATTTTTTGTAATGCTCTAAAGGAATAAAAATTATAAAATCTGAACTTGTTAAATATATAATCCTTTTTTGGAAACAAATGCTATTTTATCAAGCTATAAGCTACCAGGATATACGTTCTTGATTAAAATTCATTTAGTGTGTTATCTGACTGAATGTACTTAGAAGAAATCTTTGACACGTTGATCAGATTAAACTGATTTAATCTCAGCTGAATCTTAAGTTCGGCATTAGTCATGGATAATTACTGTCAGAAAGGGTATGTTCTAGCTATTCATTTACATAATATGAGCTTTCTTTGGATTACATATGAATTAATTAAATTTCCTTTAATTGTAGCAGTTACATGCAACACACAGCTTCTAGCTAGTGTAAAATAGTTCATTAACTTCTCCAAAATGGAAAATATCCTGATACAAATCTCTGAACTAGAGTAGAGGCTTTAAGAGAAAGGATTTAAGACAAAATATGGGAAATAATGTGACCAACCTATCTATATTAGATATGACACATTATTATAGAGTATTCCCCTAAAAATTGGGAAATTGCACTGATTTAGAAAGCTACATCAACTTGTGACTAAAATGTAAAATGATCAAACTCTGAAAACATTAACTCATTCTTCAAAACTAAAATAAACAAAACACTCTCTTGAAAAATATTAACTCATTATTTGATAGTGAAAAATGTAAGAAATAAATTATACAAAATACAACTATATGAGTCAAATTTCTGTATTATAATGGCAGCCCCATATGGACTCTATAAACATTAAATCAACAATTTGCTTAATTAAATACTGGTATAAGGATGGGAAAATATTTTTCTACTTTGAAATCAGTATTTTTCTACTTTATTTTATAACAAGAATTGATATGCTTTTGGACTTTCTTTTCACGCATTAATTTTTTTCTTAAAGTTTAGATAAATTTAACAGAGTTTATTTGTGCAAAGAACAATTCAGGAATCTGGCAGCACTGAGGACCGGAAGAGATTCAGAAAGCTCCACCTAGCAATGAACTATTATAGGCCAAACACAGAAGCAAAGTAAATAAATGACCTGCTTGGCTACCACAGGACTACTATGTTATTTGGGCACGGCGGGATGAAGCATTTGTCTTTTTTGGGAGCTGTGTGATAAATTGACTGCATATGATTGGCTGAAACCTGGTTATTTGCTACAAAATATATTTATAAAATCAATTTTGACTTACATACTAATAAGTTAGGGTACAGTTTCTTACTTAGGAACTCAAAATAGAGACACAGCATCAAGCTAATAGACTCCTGCTTATTTAGCATACTGAACATTAGAAAGCAATCATGTAAAAATAGCAAAACTTGCCCAGTACCATATCAACCTAGCTAATCAACTATGTTCATTTCTTTTTCATTTCTTTTCCTAGTATCTTCCAAATAATTGCATTATTTATATGGTTTTTATTATAGCATTAACTTCTCATCTTTTTTCACCTAAGAGCATTTCATAATTATTCACCTAGTCTTTCTCTTATTATTCTATATTTTAATAATAAATTAGGATTTCAGTAAGTCAATGCCCTAAAGTTTGATCCTGGAAGCAGCAATATTACCATCACCTGGGAACTTGTTAGAAATATAAATCTTGGCCTATACACTTGATATATTGAATCAGAAACTCTAGGGTGAGCTGGAAAAAACATTTGTATATTAACAACTTCTCTGGGCCATTCTAAGCATGCCAAAATTCCAGAACTACTGTATTACATAAATTTTCCAAATTTTTTTTTTGCTATTTATTTTATTTTAATTTCAGGGGTACATGTTCGGCTCTGTTACATAAGTAAATGTGCGTCATGGGAGTTTATTATGCAGATGATTTTATCATACAGGAATTTGTTAAAATATTTCAGTGAGTTATCAATATGTAAAATAACATTGGAGCTACATTGGAACTATCTTTTCAATAAAATATTTTTCCACTTACTTGTTTTAAATTTCATTGAATACTTCATCCAGAATTAAGATATTTTATCAAAGAATGAAATAGTTTGACATTTTTTGCAAGTAGATTTGTTCTAATTTTTACTGCTATCAGAAAATATAAATTGTTTTTTTTTAAAAATATGCCATTGGTACTGTTGATCTTTTTGTGTAATTTTAATTGTGTAAATTTAAATTCCATTTAGAAATCCATACATAAATATAAAAATAAAATTAATTTATGAGTTTCCTTTTAAAAAAACAAAATTGATTACTTAAATACATTTCCATTCACATATTTATGACCTTATGAAACCAGTTTTTGTAGAGTTGATAATAATAATTACTAACACTTACAAGAAGTTTTATATGTGGCAATTGCAGCCCTTTAATCTTGATAAAACTATTAGGATACACTATTGTTATCCCTATTTTACAGATGAGGAAACTGAGTTACATCTGAGTTACAGATGTATTAGGCAGCCACCTGGGTCCCTGAAGCTTGCAACTAGGATTTAAATGCTGAATCAAAGTCTGTGTTCTTAATTAGTATGATGCCATTATGTACCAATGGTTTAAAGAAATGGCAGAAAATATTAATATATACTAAGTACTCAAAAAATTACTATAACTTATGCTTGTAAACTTCCAAATATTTACTTTCTTGTTTGCAATACATAAGTGTCATTGATGTTAAATATCTATACATATGTATGTGTGTGTACATATCTATGTGTATGTATGCGCATATATATATATATATTCAATTTACTGCCATTTTTTATTTTCCACAATTCTCAAAACTTAATCTGTCTAGAAAAGCAAAAGGAATTGAAGTTGTTAATTTCGGCCTTAGTACAAGACTGGTGAATCCACTTAAAGTTTTCTGATGCAAATTGAGTGTATTTGACTAAAAATAAAATATAGTTCTTCCTGATTTGTTGATTTAGTCATGATATGCATCAGTGACTGTCAGGTGGCACAGGTCAAAACAAGAAAGGACCAGATACCAAAAAGTTTTTGAGAGACAGTTACTTTTCACTTCTGTCTCCTCACATTCTCCTCAGCTTTTCTGCCTTATATACATACATGTACTTTCTTCTATCTAGCATGCTGTTACTGTAAAAGTTAACATTTATGAAACACCTGTCATGTGCCAAGGATGTGCTTTCTGTGGATTATGACGTAATAATTTGAACAACTCTAGAGATGCTCCATACTATTATTCCCATATTACAGATGGGACAGCTTGGCACAGGGAAGGTATTTATCCAAAACATAAAGCTAGTAAGTGCTCAAGCCAGGATTTGGTCTCAGTCAGTTTAGCTTTACGGTCCTTGTCATTAAGCATTGCACTCCTCTGGGGAGTAAGAAGAAGACAGCTCGAGGAGAGGAAGAGGGAAAGAATACTGAAAGCGTTTTGAGAAAGTTCATGTGTAGTTACTTATATAAGCTTCTCCACCACTGAAAATTGAGCCCTGAATACACTATACTATAATTTTCTTAGCACACTTATTTTTCTGTTCTCTGAAACGCACATAATATTTGGGCATATGAACAAAATAATTGTCAACTTTATTTTGATTCTTCAGGATTTATGATTCAGGATGGCCCTTTTGGATCTTGTGAAAACAAGTACTGTGGTTTGGGAAGACACTGTGTTATCAGCAGAGAAACAGGGCAAGCAGAATGTGCCTGCATGGACCTTTGCAAACGTCACTACAAACCTGTGTGTGGATCAGATGGAGAATTTTATGAAAACCACTGTGAAGTGCACAGAGCTGCTTGCCTGAAAAAACAAAAGATTACCATTGTTCACAATGAAGACTGCTTCTTTAAAGGTAAATGCAGGGTGAACCTTGAGTGTCACCCCACTCTATTTCTTTTCTTTCTTAACTAGTGCCTTTAAGATTAAACTCTAGCAATTTTAAATCAGCAAGGGTCTAAAAAAGAAAAGAAAAATGAAACAGCTTAAGTACTCCATTAAGTAGCAGTGTGTGGAAAGTTACATGAAAACAATTCTGATATTCAGTTATGAGAATAACGCTGGCCAAAATATGACTCAAAATTTAATATAGCTTCCAGCATTGCACCATATGGCTTCCCAATCATGGATTATCTTAGGGACATAGGGTGGCCAATTCAGTCTGCAGGCCAAATTTTCCCAGTAAAAAGCACCTGGAGTGGAATTGAGGGACTAGTGAATGCCAAGCCATGCTGCGATAACATTTCATTACTTCCTGATTAAAAACGATGGTTTCAGTTTGCACCACATAATTCAAATTACATGGAACTGGTAATTGCCCACTGAAATAAATAACTAGATGAACTCATGCTAAATCTCATTAGTAAATCGGAGGTAACAATAGCTTAAAAAAATTTCAGTACTGGTATTTGCTTTCATGCATTTGAAAATCATTTATTTATAAAAAATTACTATATTCGTAATTCAATACATTATTTTTACATGCTATATAAATAAATCATTAAACACTGAACAGTTTTAACGTCATTCATTTATTATATATTTGTCGTTTACTTGTTCATGCTGTTGGAAATACTTTCTTGTTGATACTCATGACTCAGTCTGAAATTCTAGAGGGAAATACATATAACTTCCATCAATGATTAATCTGATTTCTAATCTTCAGCCAATGCCAAGTCCCAGTTTCTCAGAATGTTTCTAAAATGTATTTACACTTAAAAACTTGTTTGATATTTTTATTCCTAGCTTAAGTTTATTTTTATTTTATTTATTTATTTATTTTGAGATGGAGTTTCGCTGTTGTTACCCAGACTGGAGTGCAATGGCACCATCTCGGCTCACTGCAACCTCTGCCTTCTGTGTTCAAGCAATTCTCCTGCCTTAGCCTCCCGAGTGGCTGGAACTACAGGTGCATACCACCATGCCCAGCTAATTTTTGTATTTTTAGTAGAGATGGGGTTTCACCTTGTTGACCAGGATGGTCTCGATCTCTTGACCTCGTGATCCACCTGCCTGGGCCTCCCAAAGTGCTGGGATTATAGGCGTGAGCCACCAC
>CAUYOR010095272.1:0-17921 GCA_963573925.1 Callimico goeldii
AGTGTGTAGTGCTCCCCTCCCTGTGTCCATGTGTTCTCATTGTTCAACACCCACCTATGAGTGAGAACATGAGGTATTTCATTTTCTGTTCTTATGTCAGTCTGCTGAGAATGATGTTCTCCAGGTTCATCCATGTCCCTATAAAGGACATGAATTGGTATAATTTTAATATTGTTGTGTGTCAGGGAGCAGGGCAGCCCAAGAAGAGGAATGGAGATAGGGGAATGGCTGTTTGCTGGAGCAGTCAGAACTGGTAATATCAATCAGATAAGTTTGCCATCTTATATGGTTTGTGTGCCCCAAAACTGGCAATAGTAATACTGAAGATCACTGATCACATATCACCATAACCGATATAATTTGGGGAAAAAAACTTTGAAATATTGTGTGAATTACTGCAGTGTAATGCAGAGACACAGATCGGACCCTTGCTGTTGGAAAAATGGTACTGATGGTCTTGCTTGATGCTGGGTTACCACAAACCCTCAATTTGTAAAGAAATGCAATTTCTGTAAAATGCAGCAAAGTGAAATAGAATAAAATGAAATATACTAATTTATGTTTATTCACATATTATTCTTTATAGGTGTATTATATATATAGATACAGGGGAGTTCATTAAGTATTAACTGGCACGATCACAAGGTCCCACAATAGGCCATCTGCAGATCAAGGAGTAAGGAGAGCCAGTCTGAGTTCCAAAACTGAAGAACTTGAGTCTAATGTTCAAGGGCAGAAAGCATCCAGCATGGGAGAAAGAGGTAGGCTGGGAGGCGATGCCAGTCTCTTTTTTCACATTTTTTCTGCCAGTTCATATTCTAGCCTTGCTGGCAGCCAATTAGATGGTACCCAGCCAGATTGAGGGTGGGTCTGCCTTTCCAGGCCACTGATTCAAATGTTAATCTCCTTTGGCAACACCCTCACAGACAGGTCCAGGATCAATACTTTGTATCCTTCAATCCAATCAAGTGGACACTTAGTATTAGCCATCACAATCTGATATCAGAATGAATTTAGCTGAATATAATAAGGTCAGCTTTTGACACAGATGTATAAGAATGAAATAGAAAGACTGTTGTTAGCAGTGAATTCTGAGAACTGGAGGGAATGTGAGAAATACTTAAGGAAAGCAGGTATTACTAGCTACTGGTGGAGCTAATGGGGCTCTGTATTACAGATAGTATTTATGGTATTTGCTTATGTTTTGTTTTCCTTCCCAAAAATGTGTGTATCTGAGTTCCACCACCTTGATTTGTTAATTATAAATTATGTTTAAAGTAATTATCAACAATTGTTAATTACTAATGGAACCTGTATATGTTTTGTAGAAAATGTACTTATTATATTTTATATTTTTTCAAATTGCTTGTTAATTATAATATATCCATAATGTTATAAAAAATATTAGCAAGAGTTTGAATGATGACATTTTCTTTATAGTAAATATATCATGAGTTTTCAGGAGAAAGGATCATTCTAATATATGCAATTTCCTTGAACCGTTGATGTAAGAATTCATGTGAAAATATGGGCTTATTGCACTTATTAGATACAAAACTGTACAATAGTTAAGATGTTTAATAACAAGGTTTGAAATCACAGAGGTGCAGATTAGAATCATGACTGGGTAGAATAAGACAGAATGCTCAACTAGATCATTATAAAAATATTCTGAACCTTTTCTAGAAGAAAGAAACTTATTAAACATGACATGCACAAGACTGCCATAAGAAGAAAGTGTGGTAAAGGAATTTTATTTTTCAAATCCAGTTTAAGATGATAAACCACGTCTGGAGTGACCTGTGACCCACACTTAATTACTATCTTCTTTCCTCATCCTATTAGGCCTAACTCTAAGAAACATATTTTGGAAGAATAAAAGGAAAAGAAGTTTGCAACACCAGAGTGATGAATTAAGCCCTGCTAAATTATCCTCTTTAATTTTACCATGTGTATTTCACAGCATTTTATGTTGTGTTTCAAAGCATTTTATAAAATCTGCCCATCAAATATGGTCACACTGAAATGTAATTATCAGGTCAAAGGTGTGTTGCCAAAAGTGATTCATCACATAAGAGAAGTGAATGGGTTTTTCAAAACTTGCAACTTGAAGTAATAAAAACTCTTTGCATATTAGATACAATCAGTATGCAGACAAGATAGTCTCCTATTCAGATATTCTTCTGGATGTTTCCTTAAGTAGATGTATCTATTTAGACTTGCTACATTTTCCATAATTTCTTGTTTGAATTAAAGCAATAGCCTTATAATTAGCTGAACTGATTTGACCCTTATCTATCTCTCATAATTTTTTCTACATGATAGCCAGAAATCTTGTTTAAAAACCTACTTGAAATAAGGTTGGGTTCAGTGGCTCATGCCTGTAATCCCAGCACTTTGGGGGAGGCTGAGGTGGGCGGATAACTGAGGGCAGGAGTTTGAAACCAGCCTGGCTAACATGGTGAAACTCCATTTCTCCTCAAAAAACAAAAATTAGCCAGGCCTGGTGGCACACCCCTTGATCCTAGCTTCCCTGGAGGCTGAGGCAGAAGACTGTCTTAAACCTGGGAGGTGGAAGTTGTAGTGAGTGGAGATTACACCACTGCACTCCAGCCTGGGCAATAGAGCAAGACTCTGTCAAAAAAGGGGAAGGGAGGGCAGGGGCAGGGAGGGAAGGGAAGGGAGAAACCTACATGAAATCTTTTGATTCTTTTGCTAAAAACTTCACTTAGCTCCCTATTTATGAGTATAACTCTTTATACTGACTTAACCCCCAACATGACCATGTCACCCTTAGTTCTCCACATGTTGACTTTTCCTCTGGTCTATTTCTCTTCTTCCCTAACCACACTGGCCACATCTTAGTTCTCTCCAAATGTGCCATGCAACATATGGGCAAATATCACCAAAAAGAGGCCTGCTCCTATGGGCCTAAATAAATTGCATCCCACCCCCAGGCCCCGCCTACAACTGCCAGCCCTTTACTTGCTCTGCTTTAGCTGTGGATCCAGAAGGCTCACTGCTTTCTAATGTAACACACCCTGGGTGTGTTGGGTGCACTGTTATCTGTCTCCTTGTCACCTCTAAAATATAAGCTTCATAACAGAGGTGTTTTTGATTGGTTCATTGGCATATCTTAGGAAAATAGAGTTGAACTTGACTCATTGTAGGCCTTCAATACATACAGTTTTTAAGTCAAATTACAAAAAAACAGAGACAAAAGGCTGGATGTGGTGGCTCCTGACTGTAATCCCAGCACTTGGGGAGGCAAAGGTGAGTGGATCACGAGGTCTGGAGATCAAGATCATTCTGGCTAACACAGTGAAACACTGTCTCTGCTAAAAATACAAAAAGTTAGCAGGGTGTGGTGGCACTCGCCTGTAGTCCCGACTACTCAGGAAGCTGAGGCAGGAGAATTGCTTGAACCTGGGTGGCAGAGGTTTCAGTGAACTGAGATTATGCCAATGAACTACACCCTGGGTTACAGAGCAAGACTCTGTAAAAAAAAAAAAAAAAAAAGAAAGAAGAGAGAGGCAAAAATACATGGTTTTGTTTCAATATAAGTAGTGGTGTTAATTTTCCTGGGAAGCAAATGAGCAAAAGTTATACAATCTATTTTTACATTTCTTTAAAAATGAGCAAGTTATATAGAACTGAAAATTCATCCTAGGGAAGTTTTCTGTTGTTTGAATTTTGGTGAAGCAGTGTCTTTCAGTTCACCAAAACCATCAAGCCAAGAAAACCTAAAAATCTGAATCCAGACTTCTTACAAAGCACATATCAAATGATCTCTGAAATTAGGCATTAATGATCATGAACAATGGAGGAAGTTTCAAATGCCATATCTCAGAAAGACCTTCACAAGAAAAATAGCATTTGACTCATTTCAATAAGCATTATTATGTTCAACAAATCAAGGAGTATTATAATTAGATTTTCATGATCAAGGTTTGCAATTTTTATCTAGTTTAATGTTCAGAGGCTATCATAATTTTTGTTCACTTGGTATGTTTTAAATTAAATTCCTAGGTTATGAAGTTTTCCCTTTAAAATCTTTCTTGCCTTTTGCAAATAAATGTTACATGTGGCAGCATTTCAATAAAATATATTCTGCATTTGCCCCATCAACAGGATGACAGATTTGCTGCTGAAACAAAATGGGTTGTTCTCTTAGGTTTTTAAGCCATACTGAGTATTACACATGAAAAACTGCAAGGGAGGAGTTGGTAGAGTTTCCCCCATCCTCCTCCTCTGTCTTTTATGTTTCATTATAATGAGAAATTGAAATATAACTCTCAGCCAGAGCCAACTACAAAATCATTCCTTTCCTTTTTGAGTAATGATCTTCTCATAGTAAAAAGTGAAATGATGAAAAGGTTAGACTATGCTTTAATTCATTCTTGCAAAGGTTATAATTGCATCATTATTTGGGTCAGCGTCAAATCAATGCTTTAGTTCTCCATAGGTTAGCCATATTAGCAATCAGGAAAATACAATACAATATTTGTTTTAGCACTTAAGAATAACATGTCACTCTGAATCTTTAATATATATTACTTTCAAATTCATTTCATGCTTGAATGTTTATTTCTTTTAATGTCAATCTACTATGCAAACTATTGCCCAGGTAAAACAAAAATATTTTCTTCTGCAGGAAATATGCCTCACATGGCAAATGAAACATTGCAATCAGGATGTAAAGGGTATCAAAATCAATCGCGTGCACTCAGAATGCAATCTATAGCATTCAATCTGAAGTATCAATCTGAAAGTACAAAAAAATAAAGTCACCTCAGTAATGTCATAGTGATGTTTCACAATATTTTCTATTTCTATACTAACAGGAATCCAGGAAATGCTGCTTGGATGTCATTCTTAAATGTTTCAGCCTTTAAACGAATCATTCATATTTAAAAATATGTTCAATTCAAGCCAAGACATATTAGTGTCATAGTAAATTGTCACCACTCCTTTGCAAGAATAAATAATACACCTTTGTCTCCCACCCCAGTTCAATTACATAGAATTCCATGGGTCTGCATCATTGTCTCTGAAACCTGCTGTCCTGTTTGTGTTAAAGAGACTGATGAGGCAGGTTAACTGTCAAAACGTGTTAGTAAAAAGAAATTTAGTTTTCTGAAATGTAAAAATATTCATTCCAATAACTACATGAATAAATGAAAACACCCATCACATGTCAATTAACACTTCCCATTTTCAACAGAAGGACTGTAATGGTGACCAAATGGTGATTTTTCTATTTCATCATTTTGCTGAATGTTTTCCTCAAATAAATATTGAGGTCTATGTAATTAAAATGAAAGTATTGCCATCTCACAGTCCTACTTAATGATATTTTATAGATTTTTAATAACTTTAAGTCATTTTCAAATGATTAAAAGTTAACTTTTTAATCCTGAAGAGACACTTGAAAAACTGGTCAAGTCTCAGAAAATCTCTACAGTAAAAAAGAATGTTATATCTATAGCATACCACTTGTAAAAATGACATATGTTTGAGGATATAATCTATTAATAGTTTTCAATTATATTTTAGGTAGATAACATTTTCTTCCAGATTTATTTATTTGATCAATTTATAAATATGATTTTTCTGTTTGGTTCTCTCTTCCCACAAGGACATCAACTGCGATGCATGTTATTAGCATGGAATAAAATCAAACAAAACTTCAGCCTCTCACAACTTTTTAGTTAAAAAAAAATATTCTGCTTGATACTTTGCTTTATCTGAGTAGTCTTCCATTCATCCTAAATATCTTATAACTAATTTCTACAAATATACCTATATATTAGTAGAGAATATATATATATATATATTTGGGATGAGAGAGAGAGAATATATATATATTTGGGGACAAGAGTCTCTCTCTGTCACTCAGGATGTAGTGCAGTGGCATGATACCAGCTCACTGCAACCTCCGCCTCCTGGATTCAAGCTATTCTCGTGCCTCAATCTCCTAAATAGCTGGGATTACAGGTGCACACCATTATACCTGGCTACTTTAAAAAAAAAAAAAAATTTCGGCCGGGCGTGATGGCTCACACCTGTAATCCCAGCACTTTGGGAGGCCGAGGTGGGTGGATCACGAGGTCAACAGATCGAGACCATCCTGGACAACATGGTGAAACCCCGTCTCTACTAAAAATACAAAAAAATTAGCTGGGCATGGTGGTGCGTGCCTGTAATCCCAGCTACTCAGGAGGCTGAGGCAGGAGAATTGCCTGAACCCAGGAAGCGTAGGTTGCGGTGAGCCGAGATCGCGCCATTGTACTCCAGCCTGGGTAACAAGAGTGAAACTCCGTCAAAAAAAAAAAAAAAAAAAAAAAAAAATTAAATAAACATGGGGTTTCACTATGTTGGGCAGGCTGGTCTCAAACTTCTGGTCTCAAGTGATCCACTGGCCTCAGTCAGTCCCCCAAAGTGTTGGGATTACAGGCATGAGCCACAGCCCCTGGCCTGTACTAAAAATATTCTAATGAAATATGTTTTCTAACATATCACACATAAATGATTAGGTTTTTATTGTTTTACTTTTTTATGTTGACTCAGGCGATTTAAAAGTGAGTAAAGAAAGATAACTATAGTTTCTAGAAAAATAATTATATAGAACAAGTACCTAAAAGCAGAAGAGTGTGAAGGAACAAAGCCGACACGGGAAGCAGCTTTGCCCTTTGTAACAGGGAGGAACATAGGGTGAAGAGTGATTTACTCATTTTATTGCTATTATCATGAGCTAGCCAAAATTTATATCTGACGGGAAGTTTAACATTTCAGTAGACAAACTCACAGTCTCATTGTTTTGTAAAACCAGAAGCCAGAATTTAGGGCAATCACAGCCACTGGAATCTAAAGAGAAAAATTCCAGAAAAGAGAGAGCCAGGGAAAAGGATTTTTGAATTCTGTAATTCTGCCAAAAGATATGGCTCACTCCCGAACCAGACAAGCAGGGGGCCATCTTCACATACGCCTTCTCATAAGTTCACCAAAGTGAGAAAAAGAAGGATGAAAATTTGAATTGCCACCTACTTCAGAAAACAAGCGTTTTGTTATCTGATTAACTGTCAAATCAATACCTGCTAAAATGATACAGAAAAAATATTAGCATTATTAAGAGAAAGGAATATGAGAAGAGAACCCATATTCTCTATATCATAACATTCAAAATGTCCAGGCTCCAATTCAAAATTATGAAATGTATCAAGAATTAGGAAAGCAGAATTCATTCTCAAGACAAAAATATAATCAATACAGACAAAATTCTAGATAACACAGACAGTGGCATTAGAACCTAAGGACCTTGAGATATTATTTTAGCTATTCACCTTGAAAAATTATTCTTCTTCTATCAAAATAAAGTTTTCAGGCTGAGCAGAAGATTCAGAGAAAAGAATTTCCACCCAAACGTATTTTGAGTTGAAAGGAGAAAATGTTGTATAACTTTGCTGGGCAAATTGTCAGTTATCTTACAAGAAGATAATGACTTATTGATAGACACGTACTCTCTGAATACCAAGCAGCAAAAATTTCTTTTTGAAACACGATTTTTACATAGATTCAATTTCACTTAAAATCCAAAAATCTCATTATATTATAAAAATGTTTCTCCAGAGTTTTACAGATGTTTGTTCCACTGTATCATATGATGGTAAATGTCTGTTTTGTGGACTATATTCTGTAGGTTTTTTTTAAATCTTCAAAGCACTTAGCAAAATGTGGCGTACTTTTTCTTGTATTCATGCATTTCACCTTTCAGCTGAATGCCCTGTGAAAAACACATCCTTTGGTTACCTACTGGATTTCTACAGCACAGAAGGTTTTTCTCAAACATTCAGGCTTTTTTTCCCTCAGACATTCTCAGGTGAACTCATTTTTGTTTAACAGTATACATATGACTTTTTGTAGCATTATCCATAATTTTTTCACTTAATCTCCAAAGTCTTTGGCACAAGTGCCTCTCTGCAAAGAAGTCGGTTTGTTGGGAAGATGCACGATTTGTTTGATTCTGCAAAAGGCTTAATTCTTCTTGGAGCCAATGATTGGTAATGCATTATCAGTACAGAAGCCAACACAATATCTCCAAGAATGAATTTTGTTTTCAGGTATGGATAATAACCTCAATATAATTTTGTCTTTTGCTTGTCATGGCCAGCTTTTTGTAACAAGCAAGCATATTATTAATATTCATCATCATTTAAAAATTATTTGAGTGCTTAGCTTGACATGTTTTATAGAGTTTGGAGTTTGCTTTGAATGGTTGTGTACCTTCAAAATTCATGTTGAAACTCAGTTCTCAATGCAACAGATTTTAGAAGTGAAGATTTTAAGACTTAATCAGATCATGAGGATTCCGCTCTTATGAATGGAATTAGTACCCTGATAAAAAGACTTGAGAGAGTCTGTGCACCTTTATCCATTCTGCTTTTCCACCACATGTGAATATAGCTTTATGCCTTTCAGCCATATATGGACATAGCTACAAGGCACCATCAGTGAGAAATGGGGCACTCACCAGATACTAAACCTGCCAACATCTTGATCTTGAACTTCCCACATTCCAGAAATAGGAGAAATAAAATTCTATTATTTATAAATTACTCTATCTAAGGTATTTTATAATGGATGTAATAAATCAAGTAAGATATTTTGGTCTGTTGGTTTTTTTTCTGTATATTATAAAACATCTTCACAGGATATAACTTATAGTCAATACATCAATATATAGTACTATTTGAGAGTAAAATTCTTCATTTTCTCATACTGTATCTTTTGCTAGAATTTTATTTGCTATACATGCAAAACTGTTAGATTTCCACAAATTATAAATTTTATATTTCTGGTGATACTTTGTACTGTTACTAAATGACTTTTTTCCTAATCATTAGCACTGAATAGAAGTTAGTAAACAAAGGTTTTATTTTGTTCATTTTGGGAGTCTAATATCTCCATTATTTCTCAAATGGTTATGAAATATAGGTCAGTGACTTTTCAATTTTTCTGCATTCACTGTCGTGTTTACAAGTTATTTCCTACCCTCCCTCTCTCAAGTGGCTTCTAATGGACTTCAATAACTTGTATTACCAGCAATGTAAAACTCATTGATAAATAGCTTTCAATGTAAAGACTAACTTTTATTGTGATCCCTTGTTCACTGAATTAGTTAATAACTTAGAGGTGCTCTTCATCATGAAGAACCTCAGAATATTCTGTACACCTAGGCAAATAACTGTTTCCCAATACTTGCGTTTAAAAATGATTAAGTCATACTTTCAGCCATGTTTGTAAGATACAAACACAAAATATAAAATGAAGGGCCAAATAAATAGCAAAATGAAAAAAAAATCTAAAAATATTATAATAGCTTACCAATGCAATGCACTATTGATCTAGACAAATCTTTGAATTGAAATGTTTCAAACAACAGCAAAGCAGTGGGAGAGGGTGGCACGGGGAAGAGAGCAGAAAATTTCAGTGTGTTAAAATTCCTTCCTTCTAATTAAAATTATCTTCCAATTTTGTTATGTTAGTAAAACTCTTTGGTCCTTGTAAGTTGGTGGGAGGTAGATATGGAGCAATCAGGAGAGAGAATCCCTGAGGGAGAGATCCCTCTCCTGTAAACAACACAATCTTCAGAAACGGAGATTATATTCAACCAAAGCAACACAGTCTTAGAATAAATTGTCCGATGGGGCTATAACATCTTTAGCCAAATTGCGATACGGTTGCTTGATGTCTCTCCACCATTATTCCTATTTTCTAACTTAGCACAGCCTTGCACCTGTCTTTACTGTTCAAGTTCCTGTTCTCTTCTCACACCTTCAGGGTCTCATTTGTTCCAAATGGCCTCTCAGAACATGTTCAACAAACAGCTCCTTTCCTGAGGAAAACTCTGAAGTCAGTTTCTGAAGTTACGTAAGTTTCACCTCCCTGCCTTACACAGGTTTCATGGACTTCTCTATAATAAGGAGGCCGATCAGGGCATAAAAGGTCTAATACAGGTAAGAGGAGTAAATCTGCTATTGAGAAAGCCAGAGTTCACATCTCCTTGAACTTAAGGTATTTGCCAAATACTAATGGTTGTTCCTCATTTCATGGAAGCAACTCAGGTATGCTTTCTCCAAAATATAAAACTGAAGATGTGCAGGTCGAAAGTAAGCATGTATTCGTAATTCAGTAGACTTAATATTTAGAATGATCCGAATCAGAATATAAATGGCATGCTAATATATAGTACAAACAACAGGTAGCTAATATATCTATTTACTATATATACAAATTACATGACTAGGAATGGTGGCTCACACCTGTAATCCCAGCATTTTGGGAGGACAAGGGGGGCAGATTACCTGAGGTCAGAAGTTTGAAACTAGCCTGGCCAACATGGTGAAACCCCGTCTCTACTAAATATATAAAAATTAGCCAGGCAGGATGGCATGTACCTGTAGACCCAGCTATTCAAGAAGCTGAGGCAGGAAGATCGCTTGAATCCAGGAAATGGAGATTTCAGTGAGCTAAGATGGTACCACTGCACTACAGCCTGGGCAAGAGAGCAAGGCTCAAACTCAAAAAGAAAAAACATTACATGTCATATATATATATATATATATATATATATATATATATAATGTGTGTATATTAGAATATTTATATGTACAGAACTAGAGAAACAGAACGGAGAGTGAAGTGATACACTAATTTTCTATTGCTGACAAATCACTGCAAGTTTAATGGCTTAAAACAACTAAATCTATTGTCTTATAAATTTATTATCTTATAGTTCTTCAGGTCACAAATCTGAAATCTCACTGGCTAAACTCAGCAGGGCTGCATTCCTTTTGAATACTCTAGGGACGAATCCATTTCCTTGCCTTTTCCAACTTCTAGAAGCTGTCCGTGTTCCTTATCCTATGGCCTTTTCCTCCATCTTCAAAGTCAGCAATGGAAGGTTAAGTCCTGACATCAGATTACTCTGGTACTGTTTTGTCATCTTACCTCTTTTTCTGACTTTCTTCTTCTGCTTCTCCATCTCATTTTTAAGGACCTTTATAATTAGAGTTGGCCCTTGAACCACAGATATGAACTATGTGGATCTTCTTGCACCTCTGTCACGCCTGAGACAGCAAGACCAACCCTCCTCTTCCTCCTTTACCTCAGCCTACTCAGCTGAAGGAGACAGGAGAAAGAACTGTATGATGATTCACTTAATAAATAGTAAATATGTTTTCTCTTTAGGATTTTCTTGATATCATTTTTTCTCCAGCTTACTTTACTGTGAGAATACAGTATAGAATATGTGTAATATGCAAAATATATGTTAATCAACTGTGTTATTGGTAAGGCTTCTGGTGAACAGCAGGCTATTAGTAGCTAAGTCTTTGGGAAGTCAAATGTTAAAGTAAATTTTGGGCTGCATGGGAGTCAACACCCGCAATCTCTCACTCTGCAAAGGTCAACTGAAAATACATGTACAGTTGACTCTTACACAGTAAACTGTATGTACACTTGACCCCTGATATCTCTCTCCCTTAAGATCAGCTGATAAGCAAACTTATTCAATCTGCAAATTTAATTTCTCTTTGCCAAGTAACATAGCATATCCATATATTTTGCAGATTAGGCTCTTTGTGTTCTTGGGGGAGTCAGTACTCAGCCTACCACTGTATATATTGAACATTTAGAGAAGAGGATTTTCTAAAAATACTTTCTTATTAAAGTTTCAGGAACACAGTGAGATTGCTGTTGTATATACTCGTACAGAATGTAGAAGTTTTTCTTAATTTAGGTAAATATTGTCCTAAATATTAAGAACTATAGAGAAAGTCAATTTATTGACAGACCATATTAATTATGAGATGACATGTCTGTAAACCTCATACCAAGTTTACTAAACTACAGTATATGTATGAAAGTTATTTTTAAACTGTGAAAAATTAAATTTCTTCTATACCCCTTCATCTAAATTTTCAATAGTCATATGCCTATACATATTTCCAAATACTACACACCTATATGTATGTACATGTACAAAAACATATATATGTATATACACCTGTGTATATACAGAAAATATTTTATCTTTTATATATGTATGCATATAGCACATGTGTACATGTGTGTGTGTGTGTGTGTGTGTGTGTGTGTGTGTGTGTGTATATATAGAGAGAGAATCAATTCTCCTTAGTCTCATATTTCTGCATTTGAGGCTTTGTATTTGACAGTAGGCTAAATAGCCTCTTCACTATAGTTATATACCAAGTCCAAATCAATGCTCGCAACACTTTCATGGTCTTTTGTGGACACGCTTAGAGCAGTGAAAGCGAAGTTGTCTGATGTGCATTTTTTCCAAGAGAGGCTGAACAAGGTAACAATAATTTACTTTCTTGTTTTAGCTTTTATGCTGCAAACAACTGTCACTTTTGAGGCCTACTGAATGTCACGTTTTTCACATTTATATGCTCTTTGATGTTGAGTTCACTGTTTAAAATGGTCTGTAAGTGCAGTGCTGAAGTGCCTTCTAGTGTTCTGAAACCCAAGTGTCATATTTTTTTCTATTAACTTGGTGTTGAGTCCTTTCAGGACAGTGGCAACAAATTCTCACCCTGTCCTAATGGGGCTCCAGGGAATGTGGGCATGGTGTACAGCGTGACTTTCACAGGATTCTTCATTATGGTGGCAAATGCCTGATACCCAAATGTCAACCCATGATAAGGTGTTCCTCTCACAGAAAATTTAACACTGGGAAACTCCCTCGTGGCTCTTGTCTGACCTGTGTCCAATTTATTACTACCAAGATAGCCACTCTGTACGAGGGCCCTGACGTGGAAAGAAGCTACGTTTGGGTGTGTCAGATAAGTGGGACATAGAGAAGGCAACTCCGTTAAACATGTGCAATAACAGAAGCAGTTGATGACTTGCAGATCCTGGGGAGCAAAGGGCAGGAGGCCTTGCAGCTGCAGCAAGAAGTGGGAAGCCATCTGGGAAACAAGCTCTGCCAGCGTGTGAGGAGCAAGAGAGAAAATGAGGGGCCTGTAGGCCAAAGTTTGTATTGGAGTCCAGTGTGTTGCCCAAGCACTTCTTTCTCAAAGAGTTCTAATTGATGGCCTGAATTCCAAATTAACGTAGGAATCATTCTGTGACCGAGAGGTAGGCACTACTCCATGTCTGCTTCATCCATGTGGGGCATAGGGGTCAGTGGGGGGTTGTCAAGAAGGTTGTATCCAGCTGTCATAGAGAACTGGTCACCTGGATGCAGAAGTTTAAGGCAGATAATCTATATCAACCACATGGAAGGCTGGCGGGGAATGGAGAACTGGACACTATGTTGGGGTGACTAAGCTCGATTCTGCTATGAGAAAGTGAAAACTAAATTCAGAATGGATGCTAAGGTAACATAAAATTATAAGAATGCATCACATCAGGAAGGCTGTGATCCATCTTACAGAAAAAATACATGTGTTAAATAAGCTTGCTAAGACATGAATTATAGTACTATTTATAATAAGTTCAAAGTTTAAGAATACAGAATATGTATTGAATTAGGTGTCATTAAACATAAATGGACATAAAATGAAGTTACAGATTATCAGGTTAAAAAATATTTATGATCAGAGGCTCACAGGAACCTAACCCTGTATTTCCTTTAGGAGCCAAAGTTGAGTGTTGGTTATGTACTGTTTGCAGTGACTTCGAGGCCATAACAATTGCTGAGAATCAACTCTCTGACTTTCTCTCTCCCCATGTTTCAAAATCTCTCTTTGTCTCTGTCTCTCTTTCTATCTCTTTCTCTCTGTATTTTTTATATATGCTCTTTGATACTGATTTTGTTGTTTAAAGTGGTCTAGTCATCCTGAATTAATAGCATTATGAATGGCTTAGAATTTAGTAACATGATCAGTACCCTCAGTTTTCTAAAACAAACAAAAAATATAGCTATTTACTAAGCCTAAGTAATGACAAAAGGCCAGAAATTAAGAATAATATTAGCTAGGCTCTGTAAAAGCTATACTTTGCACCACCTAGAAGGAGGTTTGTGCTGTGTAGAGAAGTGTACTAAACTTTACCATGGACTAAAACAGTACATGGTAAAGTTTTACACCAAATGTAACAGAATAAACCTCGTGCAATACATAAATGCTGAGAGGTAGAAGGGTATTCTGTTTCTTCTGGTTTCAATAAGCAGGTTTAAATTTATTTTAAACAAATTATACATGCTCATTTTTAGTAGTAAAGAAGAAAACTCCATCGTCAACACCTCATTGACCCTCTTGAAGTTCAATAATGACTTATTCCACAACACACACAATACACATATGGCAAGAGAAAGCAACAGACAAATAAATGCCACAATAGAATTACTCTTTCCTCTAATCTGTTTAATTTAATATAATAAAGCCACTGCTAAATATGTTTAAAATACTTTTTTCTTCTTTTATTGTGAGACAGAGTCTAGCTCTGTCACCCAGGCTGGATTACACTGGTGTGATATCATCTCACTGCAACATCCACCTCCCAGCATCACGTGATTCTCCTGCCTCAGCCTCCTGGGTAGCTGTAACTAAAACCTGCATAAGCACGCCCAGCTAATTTTTATATTTTCGGTAGAGATAGGATTTCATCATGTTGGCCAGGTTGGTCTCAAACTCCTGACTCAAGTGATCCACCCCCCTCAGCCTCCCAAAATTCTAGGATTACAGGCATGAGCCACCGTGCCTGGCCTATGTTGAAAATTTCTATTTACATTTTAATTGTTTTCCCATAGTTTTTAAAATCGAATGCATATTTTCAGTTCAAGTTGCCTTATATTAAAAATAGTTTCCAGCTGGCACGGTGGCTCACTCCTGTAATCCCAGCACTTTGGGACGCCAAGGTGGGCAGATCACCTGAGGTCAGTTGTTCAAGGCCAGCCTGGCTAAAGTGATGAAACCCCATCTCTACGAAAAATATAAAAATTAGCCAGACATGGTGGCGGGCACCTGTAGCCCCAGCTACTTGGGAGGCTGAAGCAGGAGAATCACTTGAACACAGGAGGTGAAGGTTGCAGTGAGCCAAGATTGCACCACTGCATTCCAGCCTGGATGACAGAACAAGACTCTGTATCAGAAAAAAAAAAAAAAAAAAAAGGAGTTTTCTCCTATGATTGTCACCACATAATAATAAAAAAAAAATTGCAGTGGCTCACGCCTGTAATCCCAGCACTTTGGGAGGCTGAGGCGGGTGAATCACGAGGTCAAGAGATCGAGACCATCCTGGTCAACATGGTGAAACCCCATCTCTACTAAAAATATTAAAAAAAAAATTAGCTGGGCATGGTGGTGCGTGCCTGTAATCCCAGCTTCTCGGGAGGCTGAGGCAGGAGAATTGCCTGAACCCAGGAGGCGGAGACTGCGGTGAGCCGAGATCACGCCATTGCACTCCAGCCTGGGTAAGGAGTGAAACTGCGTCTCAAAAACAAAACAAAACAAAACAAACAAACAAACAACATTAGACTAAGCAATATTGATTTTCTATTTTTAAGAATTTCACAAGAAGTAAAAATAGTTAAAGAAAATTTTGATTTTTACTGCCTTGGGCTAATGTGGTCCTTACATTCCATTTTAAAGTGAGTTTGATGATTTTATTTCAGAAAAAAGAGCTTCAGGAACCAGTTAAAACTCTAGTTTGGGAAATACATTCCAGTTCTGGGAAAAGCAATTTAAAGGTATTTCAAGCTACTGTTTCTTCAAAAGCAGAGACCCATCTCCTAGGGAATGTGTAGATCTTTTCATTTTGGTTAGGCTTAATTTTTCCAGATACTGAGGATTCACCACAATTTTAAAGAATTACATGACTAATCATTTTTATAAGTAAAAATTATTTGTTAGAGGGAATATTACTTCCCATGTTGAGTCCTCAGAAACATGTCTATTCAATCATTTAATTCTAACCTACAGATTTTTGTTTTTATATATTCAGAGTATATTAGAATACAAATATCAGAGACCTCCTCTCATTAAAGGTGACTCATGAATAACATCTTAAAATAGACTAAATATTGTATGATGTGAAAAGTGAATGAGAAAGTTTGGGATATGTAGTCTTTTGCCTAGTTATGGAACCACAAGAATTCTTAAGCTGACTAGTGTGTGTGTGTGTGTGTGTGTGTGTGTGTGTGTGTGTGTGTGTGTATGTATATATGTGTATATATATGTATATATGCACATATATACATATATGTGAATGAAATTAAGCTTTCTTAAAGGATGCAATACTCTGTGATGATTTTATTGCAAGAGCTATTGGTAGTATAATTTTCCTAAATGAGTAGTGATTAATTAAAATTATGGTTAAACATCAAAATTGTCTCTTAAATATAAATAAGATTTGGAGAGCTTGGGACAGGTGCAAAGTGAATAGTTTACAGTGATTCATTTCTTGAGTAGAATAATGACAGGCTCCATAGAGCCGTAGTACATTTGTTGTCTAATTAAGTTTAGTTCATCCATTTTTATTGAACTGCAGATTGTGTGTTGGCTGCTAAACAACTCATAAATTGGTGATGACACACTTGAAAACCATATGTCAATGTAACACGGTGATTGCTGTGATAAGGGCATGCCAAAGGAGCTAGTGAAGTACAAATGTGGTAATACAAATTAACGTAGGATTCCGACATGGCTTGCAGAAAAAGAGAACTCCTATTGTGTCTTGAAAGATAAACAAACTTACACAAATGCAAACACATTTATACAAATAATTTGAAAAAGAACCCATAGAATGGAGAAATGGGAGCCAGAAAACGTGGTCTAACGGAAATTGTAAGAGTAAAATTTGTAGAAAATAATGATACTAAAATAGGGATCTGGAGATAATTTCTCCTGATGAACTCTACTTGGATCATTAAGGTAATAGGGTCACTGCAATGTAATTTTTAAAATATGTAAATGGTTCTGATATTTAACTTGTTAAGCTAAATATCCAAGTGCTGTTGTGACAAAAGATAGAACTAAAATGTTGACTTGTGGAAATATGAAATTAACAGTGATGATGGAGTCAACAAGATCCAATTAAATCTTCAAGAAAAGGGAATGAAAAAGATAATTCAGATCAAGAGGCTGCAGGAAACAGTCATTATCTACTATCTGCTACATGCAGGTAAGGCTGAGAACGGCAGAATTTGTGAAAAGATGGTGAAAATTACAGTAAGGATGCACCTAAGTAATTGTCAGTTTCTGAAAATGTTCATATGAACATTTAGATTAAATGAAATAATTCATTTCATTTTCTTGAAGCCTGAACTGCATCGTTTCCATCCATTTTATTATATAATTTCCATAAGAGGGATACTCTGAATACTGTAATAAAATGCATGACTCAGATATCTTTGAAAAGCAAGAATATTATCTTCTAATTATACATAAATGTATTCTGTCTTTAAATTTTAGAAAAGTGATTAGAAGTCACAAAAAAAATAAAGAAATGAGGGGCCGGGCGCGGTGGCTCATGTCTATAATCCCAGAACTTTGGGAGGCCAAGGCGGGTGGATCACGAGGTCAAGAGATCGAGACCATCCTGGTCAACATGGTGAAACCTGTCTTTACTAAAAATGCAAGAATTAACTGGGCGTGGTGGTGCATGCCTGTAGTCCCAGATACTCTGGAGACTGAGGCAGGAGAATTGCTTGAACCCAGGAGGCAGAGGTTGTGGTGAGCCAAGATTGTGCCATTGCACCCCAGCCTGGGTAACAAGGGCGAAACTCTGTCTCAAAAAAAAAAAAAAAAGAAAGAAGAAAGAAAGAAAGAAGGAAGAAAGAAAGAAAGAAAGAAAGAAAGAAAGAAAGAAAGAAAGAGAAAGAAAGAAGAAAGAAAGAAAGAAAGAAAGAAAGAAAGAAAGAAAGAAAGAAAGAAAGGAAGAAAGAAAGAAAGAAA
>CAUYOR010095273.1:0-21229 GCA_963573925.1 Callimico goeldii
ATACACCCATCCCATATACACACATCCCACACACACACCCCACACACACACACCACCCAGACACACACACCACCCACACACACACCCCACACACACACACAACCCACACACACACCGCAGACACACACACATCCCATGCACACATCCCACACACACACAGACACACACATCCCACACACACACACCCCACACACACATCCCACATACACCCATCCCATATACACACATCCCAGACACACATTCCAGGACACAAACACATCCCAGACACACATTCCACACAGACATCCCCACACACACCCCAGATACACACACATCTCACACACACATCCTGGGACACAGGATCTGGGGAAACAGAGGCTCAATCAGACACTAGGAGAAGCCCTTCCCCACCTCTACCACCAGGCAAACAAATATCTAGTCAAATAAGAGTGGAAAAAAGCAGGCAAGAGGTGGGATGTGGGTTCTCCCAGGGTCCAGCATGGACTAAGGCAGGAGAGAGGTGGGATGCAGGTTCTCCCAGGGTCCAGCAGGAATAAAGCAGGAGTCAGGATACGGGCTCTCCCCGGGACCCAGCATGGAATAAAGCAGGAGAGAGGTCTAGCATCAAGGTTGGTGGCAGCCAAGAGCACAGCGATGTGGAGAAAGCAGCCTCTAGGAAATAATCCCACCCACAGCAGGAGGTTCCTCATGGGAGGATAGGAAGTCTGTGGTACACTGAGACCAGCCATACGACAGAAAAGCTCAAAGCAAACCCAGTTCCCAACCATGTTAACACCAACCTTCATGTGAAAGTCCTGTCAGAAGCAAAGGCCTGCTCCGCCCCAGGCTTGGAAAATATTCACCTTTGCTTCCACTGTCCTGAGCAATACACTAGGAGGCATACAGAAAGGTAAAACAAAGCACAGGCCCCAAAGACAAAAGTGTGGTCAGAGCCACACTCAGATACGACATAGACGCTGCAACTATCAGTCCCGGAATTTAAAATAACTGTGACTAATGTGTGAAAGGTTCAAATAAGGAAGCCATACAACATGTGAAACCAGATGGGTAATTTCAGCAGACAGAGGAAATTCCAGTAAGAATCCTAGAAACAGAAAACCCCATAACAAGCATGAAGAATGCATTTGATGGAGTCACCAGCAGACTTGACACGGCCAAGGAAAGAAACACAAAGAGAATGAAAAGGGAGTGGGAAGGGACAGAACAGAGCACCCAAGAGTTGGGCAACCCCATCAAATGGTCTAACATACGGATAGTTGGAGTCCCATAAAGGGAAGAAAGAGAGAATGGGACAGAAGAAGTGTATGAGGAAACGATGACCAGTATCTGCTTTTCATTCATGAAAGACACCAAACCACAGATCCAAGAAACGGGTAACACCAAGCAAAATCAACTACCCTCCTGCCACACCCCCAAAATATTCCAACCTCGCCAATATTCAATGTTTATGTCTTATCTTTTTGTATGCCTCATTGTTTATTGTTAGAACACCAAAAATGGAGATTTTTAAGGCAGACAAAGGTGGAGAAAAACACATTACCTGTGGAGGAGCAAAGATGAGAATACCTCAGATTTTCATCAGAAATCATGCATACAATAAGACAATGGAGTGGCATCTTTAAAGATATTTTTTAAAAACCTGTCAACCCCATATTCTTTTAAAAATTCTTCAAAATTGGAGTAAACGTTTATGCAATAATAGAGGAATGTGAACCCAGCCTGGGTATTTGATAATATCAAACATATCAATAATTGTTGATGTGTGCTACTGTTAACTATAGTATGATTTTAAAATAGTCATGATCTTTTACATCCACACACTAAGATTTTATGTGTGAGATGATCTGACTTGTGGGATGCCATGGGAGGGTGTGAATGAAAGGAGATGGGGGCCGGGCACAGTGGCTCACCTCCTGTGATCCCAGCACTTTGGGAGGCTGAGGCAGGTGGATCACCTGAGGTCAGGGGTTTGAGATCAGCCTGGCCAACATGATAAAACCCCATATCTACTAAAAATACAAAAATTAGCTGGGTGTGGTGGTGGGCACCTGTAATTTTAGCTACTCAGGAGGCTGAGGCAGGAGAATAGCTTGAACCCAGGAGGTGGAGGTTGCAGTGAGCTGAGATCACACCATTGCACTCCAGCCCCAGTAACAAGAGTGAAAACTCAAAAGAAAGAAAGAGGAGGGAGGGAGGAAAGAGAGAGAGGGAGGAAAGACAGGGAGAGAGGGAGGGAGAGGAGAGAGGGAGGGAGGGAGGGAGGGAGGGAGGGAGGGAGATGGACCTGGTACCAATCGTTGCTAATGCTGGGGAGTGATGGTTAGGGTTAGATGGAGGCTCATTACACACACCCTCTAATTTTTAAACGTGGTTAAAAACATTTGATAATAAAATATAATAGTTTGTAAAAGAAAAATGGAGAGATCGAGACTTTCTCAGACAGACAGAACCTGAGGGAGTCACTGCTAACAGACCTGCTCTCTGAGAAATGTTAAAAAAACTTTCTCTGGGCAGGAAGAGTACACCAGTCAGTAACATGGCACCACGGGAAGAAACAAACAGCTTTGGAAATAAAATTGATGAAGCCAAAATAAATTTTTTCTTTAGTTTTAATTGGTCAAAATAAGGGTCAGCAGGCTTTCTGCAGAAGTGACAGGTAGTAAGTGTTTTAGGTTTTGTGGCCAGATGGTCTCTGTCGTAGCTACCCAGCTCCACACTCAGCTTGGCCATCAGAGCACAAAAGCAGCCACAGATGGTCCTTAAACAAACAGGTGTGGCTGCGTGCCAATAAAGCTTTATTGACAACACAGGCTGTGGGCCATAGTTTGCTGACCTCTGCTCACAGACAGCTCTTAGGATAGCTGTCTAAGAGAAAACAGTAGCACTGTCTTATGTTTAGGGCACACGTAAAACAAAAGTATACACCGATAGCACAAAAGCTGGCAGGGGACGGGGGCCTGCCTGGGAACACACTGCTAGGTCCTTGTATGGAAGTCATGTCACATTATTTGAAGGTATATTCAGATTGCTTTAAAATGTATATTGTACATTCTGGGACAACTGCTAGTATTTTTAAAGAGATATAAATAGTAAGTCAATAGAGAGGATAAAAGGGGATTATAAAACATGTTCAATTAAACCCAGAAAAGACAGGAAGAGAGGAAAAAAGAAACAAAACGCCAGTAGAACAAATAGAAAACAGTGACCAAGATGACAGACTTGAAGGCAGCTGCCTCAGTCACCCCTTTGTGAATAGTCTAATCAGACACCTGTCACTTAATGCTGGATGTCCGTTCTGAGAAGTGAGTCAAGGTGATTTTGACCCTCTCTCTGCAAAGAATGCACATGCTCAGGCTGAGGCCGGGAAGCCTCCTGCTTACCTGGGCTGCACAGCCACCTGGGCTGCACGGTCACCTGGGCTGCATGGCCACCTGGGCTGCATGGCAGAGCCTCCTGCTCCTGGGAGGCACATCCACACAGCATGGGACAGTTACGAGTCCTGTGGGCAACTGTAACCCAAGGGTGGGTATCTGTGCATCTAAACATATCTAAATTTTAAAAGATATAGTAAAAATGTGGGATTGCATCTGGACGTGGCAGCTCACGCCTGTAATCCCAGCACTTTGGGAGGCAGAGGTGTGTGGATCACCTGAGGTCAGGAGTTTGAGACCATCCTGGCCAGCATGGTGAAACCGTGTCTCTATCAAAAATACAAAAATTAGCCAGGCGTGGTGGCACATGCCTGCCATCCCAGCTACTCAGGAGGCTGAGGCAGGAGAGTCGCTTGAGCCCAGGAGGTAGAGATTGCAGTGAACCAAGATCGCACCATTGCACTCCAGCCTGGGCGACAACAGTGAAACTCCATCTCCCCACCCCCACAAAAAAGTGGAATGACAGCCTTGCGGGATGACCATCTTATATGCAGCCCATCCTTGACCAAACGCCATCATGTGGTGCACGATTTTAGTTAAATCACAAGTTGTTAGATTGATCTTAGAAAAAGCCAGAACACACCGTATTCTGCCTATAAGAAACGAACTTTTAGTATAAAGATAAGATAAGCTAAAAGAATGAAGAAGGATGCCTTGCCAACACTCATCAAAAGAAAGCTGAAGGAGCTAAATGAACATCAGACAAAGTAGAATTCAGAACAAGGAATGTCATCAGAGATAAAGGGGGACATCGCATGTGAACAAAGATGTCCATTATTGGAACAAAGTGCTCCATTGGAACACTAAGCATGTGGGTGTTATTTCTATCCTACTGCTCAAGGTCATTGGCAAGGTCTGATATTTCACAGAAGAAATTGCAACCTTAGTCATAAATGGGTTAATTCTGACAATAAAAAGCAATCCTTTGTGGGCTCTGTTGGGGGGCCACGGGAGGGACAGTGGGTGGGTGGGGAGGTTGGGGAGGGATAACACGGGGAGAAATGCCAAATGTGGGTGACAGGGGGATGGAGGCAGCAAACCACACTGCCATGTGTGTACCTATGCAACAATCCTGCATGATCTGCACATGTGCCCCAGAACCCAAAGTACCATTAAAAAAAAACATAATTTGCAAGAAAGATGCCTTGTGGAGTTTGTGGCCCCCGTGGGAGAGGCAGGCCCACAAGCCGTAAGGTGCGGTGGGCCCAGCAACAGCCAGGCCTAAGATGGAAGTGGGTGCAGCAGGAGCCGGAGGGCCCGCAGTGCATACAGGCAGCCCGCAGCTCACGGCCTGCACCCTCGCTGACCGCCGCCCATTCACTCGCTGCAGCCACGTGGGGAATGCCGCCATTCTCTGCAGGAGGAAACACCGGACTTATGGGAGGGTTGGCTTGAACGTGGGCACCAGCTGCACTGCCACCTCGCTGGAGTGACCTTGAAAGACAGTGGGAGGGAAGGTCACCCAGCGGGCAGCGCTTGGGCAGTGGGCCCATCCCACCACTTGCATGGAAAGAGCAGTGACCTGAGGGCGGAGTCTGTGGACTCACGGGCTGGGGAATATGGCCTCTGGTTAGCCAGGAACCTGCAGTGGAAAAGATTGGAAAATCAGGGACAAGCAGTCTGGGGTGGTGGCAAGGGGCTGGCAGCCTGGGGAGGCCGTGAAGTCCGACGGTGCTTGTGTCACATGCTCATGCCTCGGGGAGTGTCACCGTGGCAGCTCTAAGCCGCTAAGCAGACAAAACAACTGGTGCCAGTGTGGCCAGCCATACTGTCCCCAGCCATTCAGCTGAACTATCAGGCATATGAATGGCATGACCAGGGAGCCAGGAGTGGAGGTTCCAGCAGGGTAAGCTCCGGCTGACCAGTGCCACTGCCAGCAACCTGCTGCCACCCATCAGCCACAGAGGCCAATGCTCAGCTTCCCATGCGGCTCGTTCCTGGAGGAGGCCAGCTGACGGCTCAGTGGCAAATTGACCACACCAAGCTCCTTCCGTCCTGGAAGGGGCAGCAGCTCACTTGCATGGGAAGATATTCCGGCCTTTCCCACCTGACCCCCCCAACCTCCAACCTCCCGCACATTTCGTCCCCCGGCTTTGGCCCCCTCTGACCATCACAGCATCCCAGAAAGCTCACTCTACAGCAGAAGAGGACGGGACGGACCCACAGCACAGGCCCTCGGGCCAGATCACGCGACACCCACCCGGAAACGAGTCCACAGACCACTGCAGCCGCTTGCAATAAGTGGCTCTCTATGGGGTGGGATCCTGTCCCAGGACGCGGGGTTGGTGCTGAGTTCGGGATCTCTGGGTGCACCTGCCTCGCTGGTAGGAGGACGCCCAGGAGCCAAGGAGTGAAGCAGGAGTGGCCTCAGCAGCATCACGCCCAGTGACCCAGGAAGGGGTTTGTACTTTCTTCCCTGCACCTCTGGGCGCTGCAGAGTTAGAGGTCCTGGTCCCTGGGGGCAGGGAAGTGGGTACCTCAGAGGACACACAGCGTGTCCAGTGACCGACAAAGCATGGCTGCCGCTGGGGCATCAGGTTCCTTATAGGGGGATCACCAGGCAGAAGAGGGCACCACCCTCTGGGCAGGTGCAACAGACCCCGGCCAGCAGAGGAGGTGGGGCCATGGCTGCACGGGAAACGTGGGGAATCTAGGCGATCTTTGTGGACACCTCATGGTGGCCCTGGGCAGATGTCACTAAATGGACAGCTACAGCAGGCCCCGCTGGGCATGGCATAGTGGCAAGGTGCCAGTGCCCCCGGTAGGAAGGGCTGGGCACAGCACTGAGTGAGCTGCTGATGTCGGCAGAGACATAACCGAGGGTGAGGGTCTGGGCTGGGTGATGGAGGGAGGAGAGAGGGCCCAAGGGGGCTAGCAGGGGTGCAGCAGCCGCTGCGGCGGGGCCATGACCACAGAGCTTGGGGTCTCAGCCACAGTCGTGACTTGGTGAATGAGTAAATGAGTGAATGAACGGGGGGCTCGGTCCATGGCCTTGGATACAGCTTCACAGATTTCCAGTGAAGAGAACCCTTAGCCTGTGTCTGAGCCGCCCCTCCGTTTTCAAAGCACAGATCTGGAACTGGATGGCTGCAAAGTGAGTCCAAGCCCTGCATCTGCCAGTCGTGTGACCTTGAGCCAGTGACTCAGCCTCTCCGTGCCTCAGTTTCGTTATCAGGAAAATCTAGTCATTCACCGCCCCTTCTTCAGTGGGCTGCCATGGGGGCGGGAGTTAGCAGAGAAATCAGCAAACAAGCGTGAGCATTGAGTACTTCCTATCACCTTATAGACCCCGAGGCCAGCGACTTTCCCGGCGCTGCTCAGTGGCTAGGCGCAGGGCTGGGTGGCTCCTGGGTGCCCAGGTGCAGGGCGGCTGCTGGCCCAGGACTGCAGGATGCTGGAGGGGAAGTCATGGTCCTGAAGGTTGACAGGTCTGTTCTTTGGCCTGGAGAATTCCCCTGACAAGAGCAAAAGTCTCACTGATGACACACAAGGCCGCCCAGGCCAGGAGGGGACTTCAAAGCCAGGGACAACCCACGATCCCTGGGGGGGAAGCGGGAGGCTTCATTTCTGTTGCTGTTTGACTTCAGCCTCCCAGTCAGCCATGACTAGGGGAGGCACTCAGGACCATATCAATTGTTTATGAGCAGAAGCAGGCACGAGAAGGCCTCCTCCCTGCAAGGAGATGTCCGCCCTCTCCCCCGTGTCTTCCAGGAACCCAAAACCTCATCCTTGATCCACTGGTGGTGTTGAAGTCCCTGCCACAGCCAGCCTGGCACTGCTGTTGGGATGGAGACAGCAGGGAGGGGGCATTCGGGGTCCGAATTCTCGAGAGGGGCTCTCAGCTGTCGGGAGGTGCCAGGCCTACCTGCTGGGACTGCGGTTCTCTGTCATTATCACCATGGGAATGGCTGAGTCCTGTCCGTGACAGTCACACGGAATGAAGTGCTCTGTGCTCCAGGAAAGGCTGTCTGCGAGGTGTTTTTCTTATCCCTGTTCTCCAAAAGGACAGGGGAATTTCAAACCAGGAGCTGAAAAAGGTGCTGAGGGCCAGGCACCGCAGTGGCTCCACCTGTCCAAGAGGCAGCAGTTGAGGGAGCTGGGAGTGGAGAGGCCTCCTGTGGGCCCAGGGGGTCCCAGCTGTGACAGGGACCCTGAAGTGGGCTGGGGATTCAAGGTGAGCCTGGGCTGAGGCCCCACCCCGGACCCCACCCACACACTCCTCTTCCCCAGGGCACCCAGTGAGGCCCCAGCCAGTACCCGGCGGCCAGGGTGTGCTGCCTGTGGTCAGGCTGCTCTGCGGCTCCGGGCTTGACGTCTGAAATGCAGCCTTCCCAGCCTACCCAAGGGTGAGCGGGAGACGGCCTTCACGGGCTCATGAGTGCCCAGGGAGGCCAGTAGGCATCGTTATGCCACAGGAATTGGCAAATGCTACAAATCAGGTCTTCTTTTATGCCTCCACCCCCCACCCCAGCACAGGATAAGCTCCGTCTGTGACCCGAGACAGGCATGGAAACCCCCTACCGGTAACCCTTCTCCCTCAGGGCTGAGCCATGAGCCTGAGTGCAGGGAGGAGCCTTAGGCCCCTGGTGCGCTTGAGGGCAGCCTGCATTCCCCACAGTGGGTGGCCCCCAGGTCCCCAGCCTAACCATAGCCCCGACTCCCACAGCACACACAGGCCACAGCCCTGCTACCCTCCAGCCTCCTCAGCCTGGAAGTCCCAGGGCCCTGATTGCACAGGCAGGTGGGTCCTGGTGCCCTTCAGAGCCCCAGGGAGGTGTTCCACCCTCCCCACCCCCAGCAGGGCAGGACCCAAGGGGACTGTCCATAGCTGGCCTTAGCAACCAGTTCCTTGTGTACCCCAAGGGGTCTCTGTGCCCCCAACCTGCCCTGGAGCAGGGCCTACCCTGGGCTCGCTGGGTGTCTGTGTGATGAGAAAGCTCCTGTATTTCTCAGGGGCTCCTCAGGGGACTCAGTCCCAGCAGGGAGGCTGCAGGAACCTTGAAGGCCAAGGTCGTCAGTGGGCCCTCTGCTCATTCTCTCAGCCTGGCTATGACCCCCAGGTAGGACTCTGGGGGTGCCTGGTGTGAGCCAGGGGTGTGGAGCTTCTGTCTTAGGAAGGTCACTAGGCAAGGGGCTTGAGAAGTCAGATCCATTATTTGGGACAAAACCATGATTATCCATGAACAAAGCTCTGATGCTGTGTGACCTTGGACAAGTGTCTTAACCTCTCTGTGCCTGGCTTTGTTCTGGAATATCTATTACTCAGGGATTGTTTTGAATGAAATAAAGCAGGTAAACAGTGCCTCTCACAAGGCTCAGCCCCTGGTAGAAGCTCCTCCTCCTCATCCCACCCTCTGATGTGAGGATAAAGGCATTGCTCTTCCCAAGTCTCCCCGGGTTTCCTGGGGTGTAAAACATAGACTTTGAAGTCATGACTGGTGTTTGCTCTTGAATTTACTTGTATTTTTGTTCTCACTTGGCTTTTAGTTCTAATTGAAAGGTTCTTTTGACAATGCCAATGCTTTGCAGCTGTGCTGAGGTCAAGTGCACAAAAGGGTTTTGTGTTCACTTGGACCAGAGGGAAGGGAAAGCCTGGGGCTGTGGGGGCAGCTGGCTCTGAGGGGCCCGGGGGTGAGCTCTGGACCACCTGGCACAGTCCCTGTGCAGTGGCCTAGAAACCCTCCCAGAGCCCGCCCCTGCCCAGGCTGCGGTGTCCACTCTGCTGCCACCACACACTCGGTCATTCCTGCGTTTTGACTCCAAGGGAGGAAGAGGCGGGTCCTGGAGGGTGTGCGCCAGGAAGCAGGCGGGGCAGGAGCAGAGGTCGTGTCTATCAGGCCTCTGCCACATTCTGGGCACCATGAATGGCACTCTATGCCTTGCTGGGTGAACTCTCCCCTCTCCGTCATGGCTGAAAGGGGCAGGTATGGATCCGCACCCAGGACATCTGACCTGCTGTCATCCAGGAAACTCCTCCAAAGCCCAGTGGCAGCAGGAAGGTGGCCTGAGAGGGAGTAGGGGTAGACAGGGAGAGCAAGACCACAAAGGCCACCTTGGAAAGCCATCCACCTTTCTTTGAAGAGAGAGACCTGGGAGGGCTTCCTGGAGGGGGAAGCTGAGCCAGGCCTCATCCTGGTCTTCTGAGCAAGGCAGGGAGATGGTGTTGGGGACTGTCACTGTCAGTGTGCAATAGCTCCTGGCTTCCCAGATACACACGCCCTGCCTGTAGGCTCTGTGTGGTCGGACGCCCCCCGCCTCCCCGGCCTACGCTGCCTTTCACTTACCTTCTCCATCTCACCAAGGACCTGCCTGCCTCCGGCCTTTTCACACTTTCCCTCCACCAACCCTTAGTCACCTTTGACTCTTGGCCCAAATGTACCCCAGAGCCCTGCCCCACTGCTGGCTTCTCTCAGAAGGCTCGGTGGCTCCCTGAACACTGGAAGATGAGGGAGGTAACCTCTCTGGAGACGCGGCCCCTCCGCCTGCAGCTGCGTGACCCTGGGGCAGTAGCTTAGCCCCTCTGCACCTGCGTTGCTGATGCATGGAATGGGGACGATAGACCGTCCACCTGGGTGGACGCTGCACGTGCTCTGAAAGCGGGTACCGGCGAGCCCCAGCACGAGAGTCACGGGCTCATCATCAGTGCCTCCCCCAGCCCTGGACCCGGAGCCCTGCAGGGCAGGGTCTGGATGGCCCCCTCCCTGCTGTCCTTGGTGCCAGCACATGGTGGTGACCGCCCAGGGAAGGGAGCAAGGATGCAAATGGGAAGGAAGGCTGGCCCAGTGGTGCTAGGGTAGAGGACTGGGGGCTGGTGGGCCTGGCAAAGCCCCAAAGCTCATGCCACCCTCCTCTGCTCCCACACCTCCCCTCCATACCTGGACAGTTTGCAAGGCCAGCGAGGCTTCCCAGTGGAGCCACTTAAATCCCTCTTGCTGCAAACCGCAGTGACATGGTTTATTAAAGCCTAATTAGCCAAATGGATGATCACGTGAGCTTAACCCTTTCCCGATCACACTGCTTCCTTCCCAGAGTGAGAGATGCCAGCCGGGGTCCTGACCTGGTCTGAACAGCCGTCCTGCCTGGTCCTGGCCCCAGCGCCCAGGCACTGTCATGCTCTCTGGAACAGTGTCAGGATGATCCCAGACCTGGCACGATCGCCTTGCCTGCATGGGGACAAACCCCGTGCAAAGCCCTGAGGGCACCATGCCCCCTCCACCCGTCCATTCAGGGCATGTGTGAGCTGAGTGGGGGTCAGGGGCTGACCTCAGCTGGGGAAATGGAGGAGTGTGGCGTCAGCTTTGCTTTCTAGAAGCTCCTGATCTGTTAGAGGAAGCAGCAAGCAAACAGATAATCAGAGCATCAGATAAAGGGTGGGCATGAAGGAAGCCACTGGGCAGAAGGGTGAGAGTTTAATACTGTCTGAAGGCCTCAGGGGCCGCTTCACACAGGTGGTAATGCATAAGGGTTTTGAAGGATGAATAGGAGTTTTCCAGCGGAGCATAAAAGTATCCAAGAAAATGGGACAGCAGTGCAAGAGCTCAAGGGAGTAGCATCTGTGTTCTGGAAACTGCTCAAAAACCAGGCACAGTTTGCTCCTGTGAGAGGGCAGAACTCAGAGGAGGGGAGGGGCACGTGCCCAGCTGCAAAAGCATGAGGTCCAGCCTGGGAAGCCCTCACATGACACAGAAATGAGCTCAGCCTCTACTCTGTGGGCTTAGAGCCACTGACGACCCTAACTGGGGAGAGTTGGAAGGGAACGGGCAGGAGCCGGCGAGCCTGAAGCGGGGCGCCCGTGGAGGAGGCTGCTGGGCTGCACCTAGGCGATGTGCGGGCCAGCGGGGCTGACCCATCTGGACGTGCAGCCTGCGGATGTGAGGCTGAGAGAGGAAGGACAGGCCTCCGGATTGCAGTTCAAGTGTGCCGTCCCCGAACAGGAGCTGCTGCAGGAGGGCAGGGTGTGGGGGCAGATTGGGTTGTGCTACAGATGACAGAGCATGGGGGCTGCTGCGGAGAGGGTGGGGGAGCCAGGGCAAGGGGCTCTGTTACCACCCTCTACCCAGGGAAGCACGCCAGGGAGAGTCTCGGTCACCAGCAGTGGCCGCCGCATGCCAGGCGCTGAGTGAAGCCCTCTCTGCGGTTTCCTCCTCCAAAAGCTCACCTGGAGTGGGGTCAGCCTCCCGCTCCCCACTCGCCAACCCCAGTGGGGCACCAGGTGTGCGGCCTGCAGGCTTCTGTGGCTAGAGGCTGACCCCCACTCCAGGTGAGGTTTAAGCCCCCTGGGGTAGTGGGGAGGAGAGGAGGGTGTGTCCGTGAGTCCCTGGAAGGAAGGGTTAGGAAGGCATCAAGGAGGACAGAGACAATGCATCCTAGCCCGGCACCCAAGCCTGCTCTGCCCAGCGCCACCCTCTCCAGGCAGCCTCTGCAGGTGCCCCAGCCTGCTCAGGGGCCTCTCAACTTCCTTGGGGGACCAGAGACCTCCTGCCTCTCCGGGCTGAAGCACACAGCTCAGGCCTGGCTCAGGGGCGGCACACATTCATGTTTACCTAATTAGTGGAAGAAGGAACGACTTGCGGGGAGCACATATCACACGGCTCCTGCCCCCCGAGAAGACCCAAAATCACAAGCACAGGACGCCCAACAGGCCAGGCCATTTGCAGGCAGCGGGGGATTCCCTGCCACACAGTCGGGGCTGCCACCACCACCTCGCCTTCCTTCTTGGCTCCGCCCCCACCAGGCAGGACCCACCAACCCGGATGGGAGAGGCGGGGTCCAGGCAGGGCCCTCTCAGCAGGACCCATCAACCCGGATGGGTGAGGAGGGGTCCAGGCAGGGCCCTCTCAGCAGGACCCACCAACCCGGATGGGTGAGGCGGGGTCCAAGCAGGGCCCTCTCTCTTTCTCTCTGTGTCTCTTTGCTTTAGCTGTTTGTCCCTTTTTGTCTCCTCGACCCAACTCAACCCAAAAACCCACCAATCTGATGGGCTTAGGTGGAGGTTTGTTCTGTGACGTTTTGGCCAAATGCTCTCTGGGACCCGTACTGCTTTCAGTTTCCATAAATGACCCCGTCGGGCTCTTGCCCTTTTCCCTCCTCGCTGCCCTCCGGTCATTAAATGCTTTCCTTCCGCCTCCTGCCAAGTGCGCCATGGTGCACCCCCAGGTCCCCCACCTTCCCACAGCAGGCACCCGGGCATCCTCAAACTCCCATGCCATAAACACACACCTGGCACTTCCCCTCCACAAAGGAGAATTCGCTGGGGCCATCACCCAAAAGAGCAGATGGCAGGCACAGGCCACCTTGTTCAGTGGCACCTCCAGACCACAGCCTACCCACCCGACTCCGTCCAGCTTCTTAGCCTCACCCCATCCTTCTACTCGCCACAGTCAGCACACGAGCCCCAGCTCCAATCATGCCAAAGACCCTAATGGAAACCCTCCCAGTGGGGCCCTGCAATGGCTGGCAATGGGTGGCCATGGTGCCTGGGTCAGCTGCAATTCCTGGACATTTCAAAAGAAAATGCAATTGTATTTTAGTTTTCTGTATAATGTAATTAATGTTTTAGTTTTACCCCAGGATCATAACTGAAGGACAAGTGCCTGGAGGGGCATCTGGGGACCTCAGGGAGGGGATCTGCATGTGCATGTGTGGGCTGCGCATGTGGGGATGCCCAGAGGGAGGTACAGGCTCACGGTGCAGCTGTACCGTGTGGACCGTCACATGGATCAGAAACCCAGCAGGCGCCTTCTCCACCTGGAATCCTCCTGCCTGTGTCTCTGAGCCACCTGGCCTGAGTTCTCCGCCCCTGAAATCTCACGCGGGAATGGGGGCTTGCCCAGTGTGTCCTCAGTGCTGAGGGGAGACCCCACTGGATGCTGGACTCTGGCATTGCCCCCTCCCTGCTGCGTGACTCTGACCAGAACCTGCCTCTCAGCCTCTGGTTCACATCCCAGTCCCAGCCTCACAGATAAGGGTCAAAAACAGAAACTTCCCAAGGCCCATCAGCAGAACGACAGATGGACATGACAGGCCAGCAGCCAGCAGGAGCGGCAGCGAGGACGAACGCCACACCTCGTGCTGAGCCACAGAGGCCTGCAGGCTGCACGGCAGGTGCCCTTCACATAAAGGCCAGAGCTGCGGACACTGCAGATGGACGGCCAAAGGCCGGGCGAGTGGGGAGGGGAGGCCGGCCCCCACTCCAGGTGAGCTTTTGGAGGTGATGGAAATGTGTTGTCTTGATTGTGCTGGTGCTTATGTTACGGATTTGTCAAAACTCAGCAAACTGCCACTGAAAACGGGGCATTTTGTGGTGTGTCAATTGCACATCACTAAAGTTGACTGTTGACTATACAGAGGAGAGGGTGATTTCCAAGTCCCAGCACCACTGGGAGGGGTCTTAACTATTCCATCCATTTGCCACAGGCCTCAGGAGGTAAGGGGTGGCCAGCAGCCCTTGGGGACGGGGAGGAGGGAGGCAGTCACCGCTGCCCACACTCCTACCCAAGACTGCCACCACCGCTGGGCGTCTGACCCACAGAAGCGCAGCTCACCGTCGCCAGCAGTGTCCCTTCATTAAGCGGTAATTGGTTCTCTAAAGATATTTATTGACTTCAAGTGTCTATGTAATCAGATGTGTCTTAACACAGCTGTAAACGCTCATTAATTTATTTTAATAATTAAGTGGCACTTAATGAAACAGGAATAACTGTCCAGCCTCATGCGCACCAGACCTTGGAGACACCTGACTTGATGGGCCCCTATATAGCCACCAGCACCTCTGACCTTCCTGGGGCCCCAGCCAGGGGATAAGCAGGCTGTGTGTGCGGCAGACCCCATGAGGCTGGGGGTGTCTGGGGGGAATGAACCCTGACACCCACCTGTCTCCAGCCTCAGCACCACATCCTGCAGTAATGGTCCTGGGAGAGACACAGAATCGGGGTCCCAGTCCCAGCCACCCTGGTGCCCCTGGGCTCAGGTCTCCATCCGAGTCCCTCCGGCCCCCTTGGGTTTAGGCACAGATGGCCCGCTCCTGCTGGCATCTCCACCAGGAGTGTTTAATCCTCACGCCAGCCCCATAAAGTTATTCCCATGTTTCAGATGAGGAAACTGAGCCATAGCAAGGTGTGGTCACTTTGCCCACAGTGATCAGGCGGAGGGGCAGGGCCAGGAGGTGCTCAGCACACCAGGGCCATCTCCGGGCCACTAACAGAGGGGGCTGCCTCCTTCCCGCGCTGCCAGGTGTGGATGGGCCAGGAGACAGCCCCAGTCAGCCCTTGGATTCAGCTCCGCCCGAGTCTGCAGCCTTTGCCCAGTGAATCAAATATTTTAAAATATCTTAATTCACATTCAGCAGTTAAAATACACTTGGTACAACGTCAGAAAGAGGTGAAAGTGGCTGAAAAGCAAGGCTCCCACCCTGCGGCTCAGGCAGCTCCCTCGGAGTTATCTGGGACCTGGACGTTGCTGTCACCCCCTCACTCGCTGTCAGGCGGACTGAGTCCACTGCCTCTGTGATGGGCAAATGTCTCCAAAGATCAGTTCATCTGGGACAAACTCTTCTCCAATTGACCCAAGGCTGCTGACGGGTTTTTAACACCCCTCTAGAGTTGGCAGGCAGAGATGGGTTCACGGGTTCCACATCTGAAGGGTTATGGAACCGGCAGTGTCTTCCTTTTCTAAAAGCCAAAAAACACCAAGTGGCAAAAGACAGGTGAGGAGCAAATGCCTCTCGGCCTCTTGGCCTCTCAGGCCCACGGGGTCTGGAGTGAGTCCCACCTCGGCTGTGGAGGCTCCGGAACAGCAGGGCCCTGGCGGCTGCTGGCCAGGCCTTGGAGCTAGCTGACCTGGGCTGCAGTCCTGGCTCTGGCATCTGCAGCTGCAGGACCTCGGGCCGGTCACCTCACTGCGGGAGCCCCAGCTCCTCCCCAGCAAAGTCATGTGGATGGCAGGACCCCCTTCTAAAGGCTGTGGCAGGAGCAAAGCAAATGCCACGTCTTTGGTCTGGTACCCATGAGGAGGCTGCAAAGTGTCATCTGCATGATGATTTCAAGGGCAGGGGAGAGAAAAGAGCTGCGTCCCGGAGTCCCTCCAAGCCCCCGCCATCATGGCCATGGGGCAAGCCGTCGAGGAGGTGGCTTCGCCCTCTCTGTGAAGGAGAAACCGTCCTGGGTGCCTCTAGGCTACCAGGAAAACCTAGTAAGGTGTGGTGTGAAGTGCCTGGGACATAGTAGGACGGCCAAGCATCAGTGCCGGGAGTGGAGGGCCCTGGAGGTGAGGGGGTTGTGTCCACAGGGCATCCATCAGTGCCGGGAGGGGAGGGCCCTGGAGGTGAGGGGGTTGTGTCCACAGGGCATCCATCAGTGCTGGGAGGGGAGGGCCCTGGGTGAGGGGGTTGTGTCCACAGGGCTTCCATCAGTGCTGCGGGGGCTCTGAGGCTTAGAGGGTCAGGTCCACAGGGGCCATCTGCAGCCTGGGCTCTTTTTGTTGGGTCCAGTACATTGTACTGGGTCCCACCCAGAGAGCCCTGGGGACAGTGTGCGCAGTCCCCCTTCCAGATTCTCCAGAGGGGAAGGGCAACCCAGGGCCTCCAGAGCTGTCCCCACACCCACATCCCTGTCCATGCAGGGCCCACGCTGCCCAGGTCCAGAGGTGGCAGGGAAGGCAGGGATCCCAGGGAGACAGTGCCACCTCCCAGAGCAAACACCTCCTCAGAGCCTGCAGCCCTCAGGCAGGTGCCCTCACAGTCGCTGGCAGTTTTCTAGAACTTAGACTCCTGGAGTGGGCTTGAAACTCCTGGAAGATGTTAAGGCTCCTTCCAGCTCAGGAGCCTAGGATCTAAGTCACCTGGTCTTGGTCGGAGGCAGCTGGGCTCAGGGGCTGCAGGGACAGCCCAGAGGCAGGGGTCTAGCAATGTGATGGCGGTTTGCTGATCAAGCACCCATGTGTGTATTCTCACTTGGGAAATGGAGCTGGTGCAGCCCAGACCAAAAGAGGTCTGGGCAGAGGCCGCTGTGCAGAATGTGGAGTGGTTCCCACACTGGAGCCAGCGGTCCTAGGCGGAGCCTCTGGGGCAGGTGCCTTTGGGGCAGACAGGGAGGCCTCCTGGGCACGCAGGTAGGGCTGGAGACGTGCAGGAGAAACAGACGCGGTCAGCAGCGGGCCTCCTGCTTCCGAGCAGCTCAGTCCTCACTGGCTGCAGGAACATCTCACACCAGTTCCAAACCCGTGTTCCATTGTCCCCCTAACCAGGCAGGCGCCCCTCCCTTAACTGTGCACGTGGCTGGCAGCACTCTCCCGGGAGGCTGGCGCAGGGGCACGATTGCACACACATGCTGGGCACCCACTTGGAGCTAGGCAGCTCCAGGCCCCTGCTGCCATGCCAAGCAGGGATATTAACCCCATCCCCAAACACGGCTGCCTGGCGAGGCTGGGCAGGGTGGCGGCGCCACCTGGTTGCTTTCAGCACCGAGCTGGGATTGGAACCCACATTGGCCTCTGCGCCCTTTCCAATAAACATCTCCCCTGGCTCCAGAAGGCAGCGCCTCCCATTCGTAATTAAGTGGCAGCATGCCTGTGGTCTGGCAGGGCTCCCATCAGACATGAGGCCTCGCAGACAAAGCAACGAGGCGCTCGTTCCCAGAACAAACCCGGAGCTGTCAGATCCCGTCCCAGCCTCTGGACGGGTGGGCCTCTTTCATGTCCCACCGGGCAGAGCCCTTTCCCAGGGTGTGGGGTGGGTCATTTCAGAGGCACAGGCACCTCCCTGGGGTAGAAGTGCCAGGAATAGCTGGAACAGAAGCAGCTTGCGTGTGATCAAGCCTCAGAGCATTTGCTAGAACTCGCAGCAGCCTGGGGTCAGGTTCACCACCATTCCTGAGAGTGTAGTGCATGGGTGTGCAGGTGCGTGGGTGTGCGGGTGCATGGGTGCGTGGGTGCGTGGGTGCGCGGGTGAGTGGGTGCA
The DNA here is from genome assembly GCA_963573925.1 of Callimico goeldii. Lineage (NCBI taxonomy): Eukaryota > Metazoa > Chordata > Mammalia > Primates > Cebidae > Callimico > Callimico goeldii. The sequence continues at coordinate 17,386 of CAUYOR010095273.1, forward strand.
CGGGTGAGTGGGTGTGCGGGTGCGTGGGTGCGCGGGTGCGCGAGTGAGTGGGTGCGCGGGCGCGCGGGTGCGGGGGCGCGGGCGAGCGTGTGCGCGGGCGCGCGGGTGTGGGGGCGCGCGGGTGTGTGGGGGCGCGGGCGCTCGGGCGAGTGGGCGCAAGGGTGAGTGGGTGTGCAGGTGCGTGGGTGCGCGGGTGCGCAGGCACATGCTCTGTAAGCAGCGAGGTGTTGGCCAACTGTGGCAGGCGGCAGGCACCTTTCACTGCCACCCTGGATGCACCACCCCAGGCCTAGCCTGCTGCCCCACCTCCTTAAAGACAGACCTTGAGAATCCTAGGCCTGGATCCATCAGACACTCCTTCCAGACAACTGGGAGCACACTATGCCCTCATGTCCGTCACCCACAGCGGCTGTCTCTGCCTGTCCGGGCAACCAGCGTCTCCCAGGCAGCCTTGGGGGATGCCTCCTGAGCGGGATTAGGAACCGTGATGAGCTGCAGACAGGACTCAGCCCTCGGGGCCCTGTCTGAGGGGAAGCAGTGGAAAGCAGTCAACGAGGGCTTCCTGGAGGAGGAAGCCTTTGCGATGGGTCTCAAAGAATTAGTCTGATGCACAGACCAGGAAGGAAAGGACCTGAGCCCAGGAAACAGAAGCAAAGCATATGGGGAGACAGCACCGGGTGGAGGGAGCAAAGGGCAAGCGTGGAGCGGGCAGAACTCCAACCCATACCCCCGACTCTTCCACCACAGGCAACACAGGGTGAAGCCAGTGCAGCCACGCACGTGTGCTCAGCCTGCGTCCACCTGTGCCTGCACGCTGTGGCTATTGCCACGCCACTAACATGCACCTTTGATTTCCACGTATGAAGGGTTCATGGGGGTTGAAGGGGTGAACCCAGTGGCCCAGCAGGCTGGGCAGATGGCGCCTCTCTGATGCCTCGAAGCTGTTATGCTGCTGTTATCATCCTCTCGTGCCCACCACAGGGCCCCAACCCATGGGCCATGCCCGCCTGGTCCCAGCCACTGCCATTGGCCAGCAAATGGCTTGTTCTTCTAGCAGGGCCATGCTGGACCAGTGAGCTGGGACCCCCATCCAGCTTCGTCTGAGCCCAATTTTAAGAAAACCAAGTAGGCCAGGAATAGTGGCTCCTGCCTGTAATCCCAGCACTTCAGAAGGTAGAGACAGGAGGATCACTTGAGGCTGGGAATTTGAGATCATCCTGGCCAACATGGTGAAATCTCATCTCTACTGAAAAGACAAAAGTTGGCTGCGTGTGGTGGTGTGCACCTGAATTCCAGCTACTGGGGAGGCTGAGACACAAGAATTGCTTGAGCCGTGAAAGCAGAGGCTGCAGTGACCTGAGATCCCACTGCACACCAGCCGCAAAAGAAAAAGAAGAAGAAAACCCAGCGTATGAAATACAGCTCCAGGGCAATGGCAATCCACTTCAATTGCGAACCATGACAAAAAAGCTCTCAAATGATTCCTTCAACTGACTGAGCTCTGCCAGCCCCTGCGTCTGCTGCAGGAGCCACATGGCCTCCTCCCGAGGCAGGTGCCACCCTTGCCTTCTCAAGCAGATGGAGAAACTGAGGATCCTGGAGGTTCAGCCACCTGCCTGCCCCACGGCTCTAGGGGCAGCCAACAGTAGGGCCAGGCTCACAGCTCAGCCCGTCTGGGAGTGTGTCTCTCCTGAGCACAAATTATACGCCCTGGACAGATGCGCAGTCAATGTCCCCCATTAGGAGGACACCCCAGGCACCCTCCCAACACAAGCCCCTGTCATCCCCATACTTCCCCAAATACCTCCCAGCCTTCCAAGGACCCTCCTGGCCTCCCTGGGAAGTGCCGGTGCCTCCCCACACCACCCCCTGCCTCGTCCTCCCTGCCCTGCTTGGCTCTCCCTCAGGTCCCTCCTTGCTGCTCTGCCGAGGACACAGTGGCGAGCCAGGCTGCCTCCTGATGCAGCACAGACCTGCTGCAGTGTGGGCCTCTGGGTGCCGGCTCAGCAAACGAGTGTGCAATTCTGGGGTCAAAAGCACCCATCAAGCCTGAGCAGGGAGGGGACCCTTGGGCAGACTCCCCAAACCCCAGGCCTAGAGCCTGCATCCTGGCCTCAGCAAAACTGGGTGAGGTCAGTCCCGGGGAAGCCCCAGGCAGCTCAGGCAGTGGGCCCTGCAGGACAGACACGCGCTACGGGAGTGAGGCGACCGTCACCCTCAGCTGCGCTGCTGCTGGGAGGAGCCAGGCGAGTGCCAGCTCATAGCCCCCAGGGCACGTAGCGTGTCAGGGCCGTGGCTGAGGGACACCTACTCCCTTCTGATAGCTGCAGTGAGATGCGGTGGAAGCACAGCCAAGTTTATGTTGGTTTGCTGTCCCCTGATAACAGAAAGTTCTCTTGAAAACATGATTTCCTTGTCGCATTGAGCAGAACAGAATGGCATGAGAAGATGCAGCCAAAATAGCAGCTGATAGGACTTTTGAGAGTTTGCCCCTGGCTGTGCCGGGGGTTCCTCGCAAGGGGAGCACTGTTGATCCCGAGCCCCACAGCCCAAGCTGGCGCCATGCTTTGTGGAATTCAGCAGCTCAATCCCCCAAGCCCAGGCTTGTGGCTAAACACGGCAGACTCAGCTCTGACCCCTGAGGAAAGGCGGAGTCCAGGCGAGCCTAGAGCCACAGGGAACCAAGCTGCCCTTGTCTCCCCCGGGTTGCAGGCAGAGAACTCTCAGCATTTAGGATGGATCATAGCTAACGGATCTTCAGAAACAGATATGGCATCAAAGCCACGGGGTCCCGGTGATGTGCACTCAGGATGTCCAGAGCTCCCCCACCCCTGCTCCTCAGCCCCCGATTCCCTGGACACAGGCCAGCCCCCCCACCTCACTGGCCTCGGGTGTCCAAGGAGCCAGAGCACCTGGAAGGGCTCGAACTCTGAAATGCCCATTCCTCTCCCAGCCTGGCCCTGCTTCCAATACGGATCCGTGCACCAGGAATTCGGAGAAGGCGGCTCCCGCATGCACACAGGCCTGCAGGTTGACACCCAAACACTCACCACCCACCGCCAGACTCTCACACAGACAGCGGTGGGGGGACTCTGCAAGTGGCCGTGGGAGATGGACCTCGGCCCCTCTAAAGGCTTCAGCCCACCTGCCCCATCTGGGCGATGCGGTGGCCATTCCAGCAGGGAAGGGTCTGCACATCTGGAAAGGCCTAAGAGACGATTTTATGGAGTCCTCCTCTCTCTGATGAGGACACCGTGTCTCTGAGAAGGAGCATGAATGGATGGAGGCGACCACCAGCCAGACGCAGAACGGGGGCTGAGCACAGGTGCTCCAGGGCTGGCCCTTGGGGAGAGCTCTCAGAGCAGAGGAGAAACTCCACGGGTATGGGAAGTCCCTTCTGTGCCTGTTAGAGGGAATCCCCCCTCCCTCCAGGCCGGGGCCGCTTTAATCCCCCAGTCATCCGTGCACTCACTCCTTTTCCAGGTCGAACCTGAAAGTCTTCCTCAGGCCGGGCTCTGTCTTGTGGATGGAGAGACATAGGCATGGCCATGCAGGGAGAGTGGGGCACAGGCGTGGAGGTGCAGGGACAGAGGGACAGGCGTGGAGGTGCAGGGACAGAGGCACAGAGGCATGGAGGTGCAGGGAGAGTGGGGCACAGGCATGGAGGTGCAGGGACAGAGGCACAGAGGCGTGGAGGTGCAGGGAGAGTGGGGCACAGGCATGGAGGTGCAGGGACAGAGGCACAGAGGCGTGGAGGTGCAGGGAGAGAGGCACAGAGGCGTGGAGGTGCACGGACAGAGGCACAGAGGCGTGGAGGTGCAGGGAGAGTGGGAGACAGGCGTGG
>CAUYOR010095275.1:0-25466 GCA_963573925.1 Callimico goeldii
CTTTCCACCCCCCCCCCCCCCGGCTTATACATTTTTTTTTTTTTTTTTTTTTTTTTTTTTTTTTTAAACTGGTCTAAGCCAAGCAAATTGGATAATAGTTTTTAAGCTTTGTTTTTCTTCAGTATCAAAATGTATTGAAAATTGTAATGAACTATTTTATAAATTACATGTTGGGTGAAAATAATGGGAAAGCTCATTTCTATACAAAATTTCACAAAGCACAAAATTCAAGTTAGTTTGCTAAGTTCAGTCTTCTAAAGCATAAACTATTATTTTCCCCCTTACTAAATTTAGCTATTTTAAAACCTGGGGAGTCATAATAGGTTTTAGTTAAAACTGTTCCTCCAAGAATGTCTCACAATTTAGAAAAGAGGGCTGGCAAATAATTAGTATCCAGCCATATTGAAAATATAGAATAGTTCTGGAAATGGACTATATCTTCCCTTATGAGCAAAACACCATCTACTGCTTGTTTAAGGGAAAAAAAAGGCAGTTAGGGAAATTCACTATTTCTGCCAGGCCACTAGATGATTATTTAGTGAACTTCTACATGCTAGTTTAGAAATGAATAATTTGGAAATGGAGCAAGAATGATACCGAATATGTCCTTGCTGCCCCAATGTATCCTAAGTACTTTAATAATAATACTGCCTACCTCTTAATGAAAAGGCACCCTAGTAGAAGAACAGCTCAGAGCTGTATAAATTTATATGAAAGGCCCTCTCTGCATTATCTTGCTCATAAGAGTCTTCTACATGCAGGAGTAAAGGCAAGAACTTGTATACCTGTGATTGATGGTGAAAAAAAAAAAGGCAGCTGTAAATAGTATCTGTTTTTCTTTCTATTCAACATATCACACTTGCTCTCTTTTTACAGTAAAAAAACTTACAGATAACTACTCATTTGCAATACTAGGTGGATTTAATTCAGTGGTTCCTTTCTTATACCACACTTGACCGTTCTTTCCTCGTTGAGACTTTATTATCAGGTGGGAAAGTCAGAGTCGGACCTCTCTTTGGAGCCTGTGCCAGTACCTTGTGGCTGGCAGACCGGCTGGCCGATTCCTGTTCATGCCTGGGTTTTCTGGCATCTATCACAAAGTGGGCAGCCTGTGCCAGCTAGCAGACTATTAGTCCTGTCAAATATTGTGACTCTCTGGTGAATAGCACAGTGTGTAGTGTTGGCAACCCTAGAATAGCTAAGCCTACTAATAATTACTCAATTTACAATTGTTTACTGCTTTGTGTGTGAAGGCTGGAAAAATTCTGACATATACAAAAGGATAAACGTTAATCTGCCCTGTGCCTTTGCGTTAATTACCTTTCTTCCATGATTTCTCTAATAGCTGCCACATTAGGACCTGCTCCTAGATGGGTATAAAAAGGACCTTCATCTTTTTCAATAATTTGCTCTGTTGAGATAATAGAAGATTATTATTTTAGACCTCAATTATACTAAATATAAAGGCTACATCCACAAAGCTTATCCCCCAACTACACATTAAGGGCTCTAAAAGTGACTTAAAATTTTTTTTCTTTAAAATGAGTAAATTGATGGACTGATCTATTAGAAAATGTGCCACATAATGAAGTATATGTACATGATGGTTGTTGGATAAAAATATATTACATTTCAGATATGGAATAAAAAATTATTTTAAACCAAATAAGTAAAACTGAACAAAGAATACAGTGAGGGAATTAGAATGTATTATATGTAGTATCAACTACAATCCAATCTTTTTTAGCTGAAAAAAAAAAAAAACATTTGAAGCAAACTGGAAGCCTACCTGTCACTTGGATTTTAAAATATTAAAAATTTCCTGCTGTATCCCACCCCCAGAATATTGCTTGGTTTATTGTCAAGGATACCGTTTTTTCCTCTTATTTCCCACAATACTTAATTACTGTTCTGTAAATATCAGTCATCAATCCAGACCCATATTAGTATGTACTTTAGAACAATTTATGATGAGAGAAAATCCTGGAGAGTCAGGCAAAAAGGGGCTGTTGCAAACCAGTGAAGATGGAAAAGTGGGAAGGTAGGGTTGGGTGATAAGAGTGAAGACGATTACAACTGACCAAATATTAACTATGAGATGTGTGGTGTTTAAGCCCAGTGAGGCAACTTAATAACCACACGCAAAGAGGTAGTGTGAGTCCTCCCTCCATCCTCCTACACAATGTGGGGGTGGGGTATCTCTTTGCAAGAGGGAAAACATGGCATGGGTGGGCCATTAGTCACACTAATTTAACATCTGTCTTTTCAAATGTCCTAAACTAAATCTATACTGTAATTAAGATCTTCATCTCTACACAAGTATATATCTACATCCATCAGCAAAAATGTTTCACTATTCCTGTAGACCTATTAAGTATCATGAATTAAACAAATGCTCTTTTTTTTTAATGGAATACAGGCATACCTCATTTTACTGTGCTTTGCAGTTAGTGTGACTTTTACAAATTGTAGGTTTGTGGCAATCTCATTTGTCAAGTAAGTCTATCAGTGTCATTTTTCGAACAGCATGTGCTAACTTCATGTCTCTGTACCATATTTTGGTAATTCTCACAGTACCTTCAGCTTTATTATTATTATATCTGTTATGGATGGTGATCTGTGATCAGTGATCTTTGATATTACTATTCTAATTGTTTTGGGGTGCCACCTAATCTGATAAATGTTGTGTGCATTTTGCATGATCTGTCAACCAGCCTTTCCCTTGGCTCTCTTCCTCTCTCTGGGCCTCTCTGTTCCCCAAAACACAACAATATTGAAATTAGGCCAATTAATAACCCTGCAGTGGCCTCTAAGTGTTCAAGTGAAAGGAAGAGTTGTATGTCTGTCACTTTAAATCAAAAGCTAGATACGATTGAGCTAAGTGAGGAAGGCATGTAAAAAGCTAAGAGAGGCTGAAAGCTAGGCCTTGCATGCCAGTTAGCCAAGTTGTGAATGTAAAGGAAAAGTTCTTGAGGAAATTAAAAGTGCTACTCCAGTGAACACATGAAAAGTAAGAAAGCCAAACAGCCTTATTGCTGATATGGAGAATGTTTTTGTAGTCTGGATAGAAGATCACGCTGGCCACAACACTCCTGAAGTCAAAACTTAATCCAGAACAAGGCCCTGACTCTCTTCAATTCTATGAAGAGAGTGCGGAAGCTGCAGAAGGAAAGTTGTAAGCTAGCAGAAGCTGGTTTATAAAGCTTAAGAAAAGAAGCTGTCTCTATAACATAAAAGGATGAGGTGAGGCAGCAAGTGCTGATATAGAAGCTGCAGCAAGTTATGCAGAAGATCTAGCTAAGATCATTGATGAAGATGGCTCTACCATACAGTAGATTCTTAAACGTAATTGAAACGGCCTTCTATTGAAAGACAATGCCATCTAGGACTTTCATAGATAGAAGTCAATGCCTTGCTTCAAAGGACAGGCTGACTCTCTTGTTACAGGCTAATGTAGGTGATGATTTTAAGTTAAGCCCATCCCCATTTACCATTCTGAAAATCTCAAGGCCCTTTAGAATTATGCTAAGTCTACTCTGTTTGTGTAGAGTAATAGAACAACAAAGTCTGGACGATAACACATCTGTTTACAACATAGTTTACTGAATATTTTAAGCCCAGTGTTGAGATTTACTGCTCAAAAAAGAAAAGAAAAAAAAAAACACAACAACAACAACAACAAAAAAAAAAACCTAAGCCTTTTCAAAATATTACTGCTCAAGGCACCTAGTCACCCAAGAGTGCTGATGGAGATGCACAAGGAGACTAATGCTGTTTTCACGCCTGTTAACACAACATTCATTCTGCAGTCCATGGATCAAGGAGTACTTTTGACTTTCAATTCTTATCACTTAAGAAATATATTGTTAGTCTATAGCTGCCAAGATAGTGATTCTTCTCATGGATCTGGACAAAGTACACTGAAAGCCTTCTGGAAAGGATTCACCATTTAGAAGTTATTAAAAACACTCATAATTCATGGGAGATGGTCAATATATCAACATTAACAGGAGTCTGGAAGAAGTTGATTCCAACCCTCATGGATTACTTTGAGGAATTCAAGACTTCAGTGGAGGAAGTCACGGCAGATGAGGTAGATGTAGCAAGAGAACCAGAATTAGAAGGAGAGCCTGAAGATGTGACTGAATTACTCCAATATTGTGAAAAAACTTGAAAGGATAAAAGTTGCTTCTTATGAATGAACAAAGAATGTTAGAGATGGGATATACTTCTGGTGAAGATGCTGTAAACTCTGTTGAAATGACAACAAATAATTTAGAGTATTATAAAAACTTAGTTGATAAAGCAGCAGCACAGTTTGAGAGGACTGAGTCCAATTTTGAAAGAAATTCGCTGCGGGTAAAATGCTATCAAACAGCACTGCATGCTACAGAGAAACCTTTTGTGAATGGAAAAGTCAATTGATGCAGCAGACTTCATTGTTGTCTAAGAAACTGCCACACACACAGCCATCATACCTTCAGCAACTCCCACCATGATCAGTCCACAGCAATCAACATTAAAGCAAGACCCTCCACTTGCAAAAAGATTAGAACTCACTAAAGGCCCAAATGTTAGCAATACTTTTAGCAATCAATTATTTTTAAATAAGTATATTTTAGACACAATGCTATTACACACAGTATATTACAGTATAGTATACAAGTAACTTTTTATATACAGTGAGAAACCAAAATGTTCTTACAACTTCTTTATTGTAATAGTCACTTGATTGTGGTGATATGGAGCCAAACCCACAATATCTCTGAGGTATGTCTGTATCATATTTTTTTAATCAAAAGGATGAAAGTTTAGAGAAAATGGAATCAAAATGAATATAAATTGCAACATTCCAAATGTATAAATGGAGGAAAGGCAACTCTGGGAGCACTAAGAGAGTCAGCATTATAGTTTCTCCCAGCTCATGAAGGCTGAAGATAATAACTTCTCTATTAACCAGAAATATTGTAAAACTATTATATTTTATCTTGAGTTAAAAAATAAAGTTCCTACATTAGACTGCATATGGCAGTTATTTTCTCATTTTAATAGATTTTTTGCTGCCTGGTTGTCTCTCCAGGAGATAATATATACAAAGAACTAAATAGATGAACTGATCTAAAACAGATACATTCAAATTTTACAGGGTCTGAATAGAGGGAAAAATAAACATGCATAATTATTTTTTTTTTTTGAAAAACTGAATGTAAGTGAAGTTCTCTTTCACAAGACACAAGCGCTGGTAATTTAAAGACAAAAAATGTAAGCTTCAGATTTTTATGAGCCTTTACAAATTGCTGCCAGCAAGATTAAAAAAAAAAAAAAAGAAAGAAAATCCCATATCTGAAGATAAATTTGCTAATTCTGGATAAACACCATGTGTCTCAGTACACTGCTGGCACTTACCTACACATCTGCATGATGGGAAATCATATTGAGTCTTGACAGGTGTATCCAATAAATTTTTTATAGGAGTATCTAGTAATTTGGAAGGTGACTCTATAAAATTATTGAGAACAGAACCAGCTGTTCTTTTGGTTGGTGTCTTTTCTGAAGAAGTTGCTTGCGGCTCTAAAGCTGGGGTGTGGCTATCAAGTTCTACAGCAGTGGTTTGTCTAGTCAAAACTGTGACTGGCCCTGACATTTCAACTTTTACTTGCTTCTGTGATTTGTGAGTAAGAGCCTTATGGTCAAATAACGACTTGACCTGAAACTGCTTCAGATGCTGTTCCATGGTCTCAATGATGCTCTTTTGCTGCACATTATCACAGCTTGGAGGTGGAATCTCTTGCTTAGTTACCTTTTTCCATGTTTTATTTTCTGGTTGTGCTGTATGCATACAGGCATGCGGCTTGGATCCAGGTTCCACCTTAATTGGCCTATGCATCTGACTATGGCAAGACTCAGTTTGAGACTGCTGTGTTTGCTGCTGTTCTTGTTTCTGTAAGAGATGCCACCTTAGCGCAGCATGCTTTTGAATGTCCTTCTGGGGAGGGGTCTGAGTGTGACTTCCTCCCTGGTCAGGCACAGGAAAAGCATTTGCTTGGTTGTGTGTCAAGTACCTTTGCTGAGCAAGTTGTGCAGCTTGTTGACCAGATATATCTTGGTTTCTAATTTTACATCCCTGTCGAACTGAAGCTTGTTGTGACTTCTGCTCCTGTTCTTGAAAGCACCTGTGAAGATCTTGCTTTGGGATCACATTATTTGGAAAATATTGCATGTGATGCAAGTTTTGGGTCTTGCTTCCTGCACAAAGTTCAGGATGTGTAGTCTGTTCTTTATTCTCTGAAACTAGGTGTATATTGTTTGAACAAGAAACCTGTACTTTGCATGCACTTGATTTCATCGTCTGACTATAAGGGGAATTTCTACTGTTCATATTCTGTACTTCCTCCAGTCCCATTTGGGCATTATGAGTCTGGAACTCACTTGATTTTGAATACTGATTTTCACCATGAAAACATTCTTCCACTCTAATCTGCCCAAAGAATGATCCTTCTCTTTGCTGATCATGGTTGCTTTGGGGGTGAGGAAAAGTCTGGAGTATTTCTTCTTTATTCTTTATTTGTAATCTTTGCTGCTGTTGCTGGTTTTGAGGGAGATGTGAATTCTGGGATGGTTGTGTCTGTGCTGCCTGTTTATGAGGCTTATGTTGCAGAAGATGTGAGTTTGAAAATGGCTTAGTCTCTGAAGCCTGTTGATTCAAGTGCTGTTTCAACAAAGTGGACATAAGTTTTTCAGTCTGGGAATCTGATCTTTGTTGAAAATGAAATCTAGTGCCACACACTGACTGCACATGAGCTTTGGGTAAATGGTCTGTTTTGGAGAAGTGCACCTGGTGTGAAGGTTTTTGGAACTGGAGATGTTGGTCCGCTGTACCTTGGGATTGCCCTTGATTCATTTCAGCTTGGTACATTTGTGACTTGTGCTCCAGCTGTGTCATTTTCTTGGTGTAAACGTGCCTTGGGAGCCCTCCAGGCATGTTGGAATTTCCAGTGTATTGTTTGGAGGTCATTTGATTGGAAGGATTGGATTGATACTGAAGAACTGATGGCAGTGATGCCTCATTACGTTTTAGATGGGATTCGGCTTGGTGAAAATGAGGGGCCTTCAATTCAATCCATCCTGGTTTCACATAGTGCTGTGTTGGGGGCAAAAGATCTCGTGTTTGTTCCTTGTTTCGAGCCTTCAGAATCTCTTGCTCTTTGTTTCTCATCAACTTCTGGCAGTGGTCCTGTAACTGGTCACTGCTACCAAAAATTGGTGGGTTATGCTTGAGCTGTTCTGATATTAGTCTTATTTTGTCAGAACAGAATGGAACAGTCATTGTCCCTGCAGTCTGTATGTCATTCCTATTAGCACAATTATTCTGAGGCCTTTTAGAAAGCACTGGAGAAGGGCTGCATCCATGTGTAGATGGATTAGGACTCTGGGAAGGTGGTGCCTCAGGTTTACCCTCTATTTTCACTTTTCTTAAAAGTGTTGTGTTACTTTGGTTGGGGTAGTGATGGTGTTCTTCAAAAACTCCACCATTCAGAGTGCTTTTTCCTTCTGAAGGAAGCTGAGGAACCCGTGAAAGAAGAGGAGGGGGAGAAAGAAGCAATTGTGATGGTGGTGGTGGTGTGGTAGTGGCAGAAAAGGAATCCTTAGTGAACACTGAGCTTTGCTTGAAGTAAGCACCATTTATTTCATTTTGCTTTAAATACCGTTCAGAGCTGCCACCAGGAGCTTGCAAATTGCTGCTAGAACCTGAACAGAATTCTTCACCAGACACTAGCTTTGTGGTTCCTTGGATGTCATTATTTTCTGCAGGAGATGGGCATATCTCAAAAATGGATTTTTGTTGTTGTAGTTGTTCTGGTTTCTGAAAGGGACAGGTATCTAGCATTGCAGCTGGTTTACTGGCATTATCAGCATCATCAGCAACACAGGCCTCAGTCACCACTGCAGCTGGCTTTGGAGGCAGCTCAGAGTTGGAGGTCTGTGCGGCATTGATCTGCCCTGAGGTATGCGATGGATGAGTGATGTCACAGGACAACTCTTTAGTAGCCTGACTGTTAATGGCATTCATGTGAGATGTGGTTTTCTGCACCGCAATGGAAACACAATCTGGATAATATTGAGACAGTGTTTTTTCCAGGAGTTCACCGTGTGTGTGTTCCATGGAAGAGGCAGAAACTGTAGCACCATTAGGCATTAGCACTGCCTTGTTTTTAAGTAATACGATGTTCTTGTCATGGCAATTAGCACTTTTCCCCTCCTGCTCATTCAGAATCTGAAGCTCTGGATTTTCAGACCCACTGCGGTTATGTGTTGAAAAACTGGTGAAATCTTTAACTGCATTTACTTGGGGTACAGAGCTCACAGATTCTTTCTTATCACTCAAATCGGAGACATTTGGTTGACTGCTTTCACCTGGATTTCTTTCTTGGCTTACCCCGAAGTTATGTCTTTGTCCATTAGCCTTTTGGTCTTGTTTCAATTTCTTGATCTGATGGAGCCCAGAGAGAGAAGGTTCACTAACTGTGCGTTTTATTCCTCCATTTTGCAAACACTTGGAATACCCTCTACTTTCTTGTATAAAGTCAGGACTCACACGACTATTCTGGCTTCCCTTCATATGGGGTATTCCATAATAACTTCTGAAAGACTGCCACTTGGTGTCTCCATTTACTTCTGCATGAGTTCTCTCAGGTAGTGGGCTTCCATTCTGGAGCTTTGTAGCCAGAGGTTCTGTCTGGCAAATGGGAGGCGATGGTATCAGGAATGGACTTAGTCTGTTGCCCTCAACATGGTCGGTGCTATCCTGTTCCATCAGGCTTGCTTCGGGGCCATCCACAAGGCTGCCCTCTGGATGAATTCTAAAGAGCATGGAAACAAAAATTAAAATGTGTTGATATAAATACACATATTTAATACTAATATATCTTAAGGAGTTAACTGAGTATAAATATTGGAATACCTAGACATAGCAAACTGATAACGCATTTTCATGTTTCATAGTGACAACCGACAGCTACTCAGGAAGTAACCATTCTTGTCTTCCTAGCAACTCTCAAATATTTACTGTCGTGGAGAACGAGGTTGATCAAAATTACCAGCTTATGTGGGAAGTTCATACTCTTAGTTATTAGCATCAGTTTCCTTCCCAAATAATTCTTTTTTGTCCAAATGCTAAAAACAATAGGAAAAAAAATCACCTTTTCTTTTTTCTAGCACTTCATTTATCTAATCACTTGCTAAATTCTATCAACTCTACTTCCTGTACATTCCTTTAATCATCTTGACTGCTACTTCATAGCTCACAACTTCTCTTCATCACTGTGTCTCCTTATCTAATGCAGTAGCTTTTTTTTGGGAGATGGATTCTCACTCGGTTGCCTAGGCTGGAGGGTAGTGACATGATCTTGGCTCACAGCAACCTCTGCCTCCTAGGTTCAAGTGATTCTCCTGCCTCAGTCTCCCCAGTAGCTGGGATTACAGGTGCCTGTCACCATGCCCAGCTAATTTTTGTATTTTTAGTAGACAGGGTTTTGTCATGTTGACCAGGTTGGTCTTGAACTCCTGACCTCAGCTTATCTGCCCAGCTTTGCCTCCCAAAGTGCTGGGATTATAGGTGTGAGCCACCCACCCGTGCAGGGCCTTCAGTGTCTTTTTAAAAGGGTTCTCCCCTAGTCCAGTCTGCCCTTCCCCACCAGCCCTTTACGCTTCCCTTCAATTTGTTATCAAAAGGAATGTTCTAAAATGCAAATCTGATGCTGATGCCACATTCTCTTTAACACGCTGACTTCAACCTGCCTGAATGATTCTCAAGCTATTTCATCCAAATACACCTGAGAGATAAGGCACATTCCCTTCAGTATTATCAATATTCCAGGTGACAGAATAGGGGTGAAAAGTGTAGTTTATGAAATATCCTTTCTAGGTGGTTCTATGTTTTCCTCTACAGGGTCTGGCTGCTCAATTCTTTTGAGAATTCTGTTTAATTTAAATGTTTTTTTTTTTCCACATGCAGGGTGTGTTTTTCTCTCCTCCTACTCTTTCTTACAGTTTATACTCCAACAATAACAACAGCTTATAAATACACAAACATAGTAAACTGTTTCAGAGCTTAATGCCTTTGCTTTTCTGTCTGCCTAGAATGCCTTCTTAATCCCCTTATTTGCCCAATGACTCTATACAGAACTCTAAACCTGCCTCAGTAATCGTCTTCCCTAGGATTCTGTCTTTGACTCTCTAAAAGAATTAATCATTCTTGTGGAGAAAAGGGAACACTTATCCATTTATGGCTTGTGGGAATATAAACTAGTTTGGCCACCGTGTAAAGCAGTGAAGCAGTTCCTCAAAGGACTTAAAATTGCCATTTTACCAAGCAATCCCATTATTCAGTATATGACCCGAAGTGATATAAATTATTTTATTACCATAAAGACACATTGCATGCATATATTCATCACAGCACTATTCACAATAGCAAAGACATGGAATCAGCCTGAATGCCCATAAGTGGTAGACTGAACAAAGAAAAAGTATTACATATCCACAATGGAATACTACACAGCCATGAAAAAGAACAAGATCATGTTCTTTGCAGCAACATGGATAGATCTGGAGGCCATTAACCTAAGCAAACTAACACAGGAACAGAAAAATACCACATATTCTCCTAAGTGGCCGGGAAACAACAAGAACACATGAACACAAAGAGGGGAAACAACAGACACTGGGAATTACCTGAGAATGGGAGAAGGGAGAGGATCCAAAAACTACCTATCAACGACTATGCTTATTACCTGGGTGACAAAATAGTCTGTACATCAAACCCCCAAAACATGCAATTTACCTCTATAACCTGCATTTGTATCCCTGAATCTGATTTCATTTATTCAAACATTTTTCTGAGTAGTACTAATGAAGATTTCAGAGTCCCAATAATAGAGAAAGCCAGAAGAAATGGCACTAAAAATTTTTAATAATCCATTGTATGAGGTGTCAGCTTTATTTTCCCAGTTTTTCTCATTACATTTATTTTTAAAATATAAGTAGAAAAAAATCAAGACTATTTCCTCTTTGGGTGAAAAATAATTCTATTAAAACAGCTATCACTTGATAAACAAGAACAATGAAATAGAAGAAATAAGAATATAAACACTGAAAAGCAACACTAAAGTTATCATTGCTTACAGATAAGATTATATACAGGTCAATCTAGAGAATCAAGTAAAAAATGGTTACCATTTGTGACAATTCAGTAAAGTAGCTGATGAAAAATTCATAGGCTTTACTGAAATAAAATACTGTAGTTATAATAGAAGAAATTAATACACTAGGAATAAATTTTAAAAATGTAGAAGGCCTATTTTAACATAACTTTAAAACTACTAAGTAATATATAAGTATAAAAACAAAACAAGTGAATAACTATAATATGTTCTTAGATAGTTGTCAAAGTATTCACTTAATATACTCTTACTAAAAGTATTTGGACAATATTCTGAGGATTTAAGGAAGCTGACTCTAAAGTTCATGTAGAAAAATAAATAAATTGGGTAGCCAGGAGTATTCTGATAAAGAATTATATGGGGCCTGGTAGTCAAAAGATATTTAAATGCAACAAAAGCTACTATACTTAAAACAGCTTGTGTTTACACATATAATATTAATATGATCAATGGAATAAAACAGAATATTCAAAAATAGACCCAAACACAGAAATATGCTTCGATCAGGATCGCATTTCAAAGACATATATGATATTAGAACAAGTGGGTAGTCTCCTGAAAAGGTGATAAAGTGAGATCCTGTACACCTTATACTAAGATAAATTCTAGATTAATATTTGAATATAGAAAATAAAACCCTAAAAAAAGTTAAAAACAATCTGAGAAAACTTAAATCTAATAACTGGGTAAGTTCTTTTTTTGTGACACAAAATCTAGAATTCATAAAAGATGCGAAATGTTGCTAAAATTTATGTGTGCCAAAATAAACACATTAAAAGAGTTAAAAGTTGTGTAAAGCTTTTCTTAACATTTAGGACTCCTACAAATAGATGGATAACCATCTACTAGAAATATGGAAAGAGGACATGGACAGTTCATAGAAAATGAAGTGTGAATGGCTCTTAAGTATTTAAGAAGATGTCTGCCATTGCTCATAAAAAGAAATACAAATTAAAACTGCAATAAGACACAGTTTTTCTCTTCTCAAATTAGTGAAGATCAGTAAGTTTAATACTACACCATGTTTGGCATGCATGTGGGAAAACAGATACGCTCTTAGATGTTTTTTGAGAGTCAAAACTGCCACAAATATCATGTAGAATGACAATTTGGTAATATGTACAAAGTTTCAGAAACATGTTCCTTGGCTCTTTTAAGAATTTATCTGACAGGCCAGGCGTGGTAGCTCGTGCCTATAATCCCAGCACTTTGGAATGCTGAGGTGGGTGGATCACTTGAGACCAGGAGTTGGAGACCCACCTGACCAACATGTTGAAATCTTGTCTCTACTTAAAAAAAAAAAAATGCAAAAACTAGCAGGGTCTAGTGGTGGGTGCCTGTAATCCCAGCTACTCGGGAGGCTGAGGCAGGAGAATCACCTGAACCCGGGAGGTGGAGGTTGCAGTGAGCCAAGATTGTGCTACTACACTCCAGCCTGGGCAACAGAGTGAGACACTGTCTCAAGAAAAAAAAAAATTACCTTACAAATATGCTTATATATACATTAAATGATGTAGGCACAATCTTTTGGAATAACAAAAGGTTAGAAACAACCTACATCAGTAATGGTTAGGTTAAATAATTTACAGTACAGCCACACAACATAATACCATATAGCTATTAAAATGATTGTCTCTGTATTTTCAGATGCAAGTATCTCCAAGTAATTAAATGGGATAAAGGAACCTACACAACAGTTTATATAAGAATGCTACAACCTATACATTTATTTAAAAAATAATAAAAATCATCTCTGGAGAATATATAACAAACTGGTCATAATAATTTGCCTCCAGGAAAAGGAATAGGGCAGCTGGAGAAAAGCACTGGGAGGGAGATTACTTTTAACTATCTGTCTTTAAAAAAAAAAACTTGCAAGTATGTGTATTACTTAATATAATAAAAGGCCAGACACAGTGACTCACACCTGTAAGTCCCAGCACTTTGGGAGGCCAAGTCAGGCTAATCATGAGGTCAAGAGATCGAGACCATCCTGGCCAACATGTGAAACCCCACCTCTACTGAAAATACAAAAATTAGCTGGGTGTGGTGGCACGGACCTGTAGTCCCAGCTACTAGGGAGGCTCAGGCTTGAACCTGAGAGGTGGAGGTTGTAGTGAGGCAAGATTGTGCCACTGTACTCCAGCCTGGCAACAGAGTGAGATTCCATCTCAAAAAAAGAAACGACAAAATTAACATTAAAAGTTAGAATTAATATTGGACAAAGAAAAACAACAACATGATGTCTTTATTTCTGCTAGACTTACTTCCTCCCATACATTAAGAGATGGTATAGACACGCATCATCCAACACAGTGACTAGTCACATATAGCTATTGAGCCCTTAAAATGTGTCTACTCCAAATTGAGATGTGGTATATGTGTAAACATTTAGTTTGGATTTCAAAGATTTAGTGTGAAAAAAAACCCCCACAAAAATACTCAATTAAAAAATATGACCTGTTGAACTATTTTGAATATATTGGGTTAAACCATATGTATCATCAATTTGTTTCTTTTTCACTTGTTTTAATGTGAGCACTAGAAAATTTAGAATTCCACATGTGGCTTACATTATGTTTCTATTTAAAAAGTAGAAAATTTGGGTGAGACAAATACTCTTAATCAACAATAACACCTAGTATAGAAACTTTAGGTCTTAAAATCATGAAAATTGATTTGTAGTTTTTGATATAAGAGGCTTCTCCAAAATCAAGGAGCACAGAAATAAACCTAAATAAATCCTGCAGAGATAAAGTCAATTAGCTGACTAGATACTACAAAAAAATACAATAAATACTTTTCTTTTGGTAACTGTAAAACCAATTCATATATAGACCAATCAAAAAGTATTTACATGTACATACATGTGTACATTTATGATGTTATATAAAATTTGTAGGATCTGTACATAATACATATTTTTCTACTTTCTAAGGTATAAAATATTTTAAGCATTTAATACATTACTCTTTATTATGATCCATTCTACATAATTTTGGACATTCTTTAAAGTGTCAAGGGAAAATTCTTTGAGTATAATAATAACTACTAAGAAGAAATGAAGGTGACTTAAAATGAAATGTAATTCAATATGGAGTTTTAAATACAATAGCCGTTTTTAAACATTATACAGAACTATTTGTCTGTGATGGCAAGTCCTTTCCTTATATCATCATTGGATGTGAAAAGTTTAATGGTTAACTTTTTCACAGGAAGGGCAGGAAAGTTATGTTAGAATGAGGACAATTGGTTATTGGTCTATAAATCTTATTTCAGGAAATTTAAACTAATAAACTGCTATTTTAGAGGGAGAAAAAGCAGTATTTTCTTTTACTTTAATATGTGCCAAATCACACTTTTTATATACATAACCCTGGAATAATATGATCCAGTAACCCACTTGCAAAGTATTCTTTCAAGCTCTTAGTGCTTTTATACTGATGTTGATAAAGTATTATTTTGTTTAATAAAAAAGAAGGAAATGAGACCTATGCGTTTTGCTCATTATAGAAATACTGAAAAAGCTTTTGTGCTGTAGTTTTTATGGGGTCATTTACACAGTGTTTTCAAGCTTGCATAAAAAGCCTACATAAAGTCAATGATTTTTGCATAAGATAAAAAAAACTTCAAAGGTGAATTTTTGTAGATATTTACCTGCTACTCAGTGAAAGTAGAATAATGAATTTTTTTTACAAATTTAAATGATTGCAAAGAAAACTTTTTCAGAGTTAAACTGTTTTTCAGATAAATATAAATTTTTGCTATAGAGATTATATGTGTAATTTTTGCTTCTCAGAGACTAACAAAAATAGAATTTTAATTCATCCATATCTGCTCTTATAAGTGACTCATCAGAAATATTTTGAATTATGATTGACTTTTTTAGTTGAAATTAAACATCCTTCTATTTCTTCCTATACCAGAGAACATGAATTTAATATGGTGTACAATATTAATCAAGATATTATTCTATTGTGCATCTAAATATTCAAGTACTTTTTAAAGTCAGCTATTGAAGGTCTACACATTGTAATTCATGGTATTCGCAATAGTCCATGCCAAATAAGATTCTGCCTATAAAAATCATTCCCTAGATGCAAACAATTTTTATTTTAGAATGAGAAGCAACTTTACTAGAAGACAGTATCTTCCTAAGAGGATGCTGACTAATCAAAATTAAGGACTTTTGGGGGGTTGTTAAACTGGGTATGAAGTTTATATACAAGAACAGAGAGAGAAGAACTTTTGGGAAAACTTGGAGTGACTGATTGTTTACCCATGGATGATTTTCATAATGTCAATACTTCACTCACTGCATTTAGTTAAAATTTAAGAATGAATAGACAGTTTTTAAAATATTCCTTAAGAGATGTTCTTATGGGTTATAACTGGTATCATGTTATCAATCTACAGCTCATGCAATTCTTGAAAATTTCACAATGTGCTCTTGAGAATTGGTTTAAGCACTGTTAGAGCTACCCAAATATTAATAAATTATATTGCTCTTTCCTCCTTTTGAAAATAAAAATGAAATTTCCCTGAGATCAAACACATGCCATATTATTTTGGTGTCTTTATTTCTAGAATTCTACTGGATAAAGAGCTCTTGCTCCTAGAATGACTAAATAGCATTTTAACCTTTTGAAAGGTATGTTAGGCTGTTCATGAATTGCTATAAAGACAGCTATCTGGATAATTTATAAGAAAATAGGTTTAATTGGCTCATGGTTCTTCAGGCTGTACAGGAGGCATACTACTGGCATCTGCTCTGGGTGAGGCTTTATAAAGCTTACAAACATGGCAGAAAGCAAAAGGGGAGCAGGCAACTCACATAGCAGGAGTGAGAGCAAGAGAGAGAGGGAAGGAGGGAGGGAGGGGTAGGTGCCACACACCCTTAAACAACCACATCTCTTCAGAACTCACTATCAGGAGGACAGCACCAGGCCAGGAGGGATCTGCCCCAATAACCCAAATGCCTCCCGCAGGCCCCGCTCCAACACAGGTTTATATTTCAACAGGAGATCTAGAGGAGCCAACGTCCAAACCACATCACAAGGCTAAGAAATTCTAAAGTGACGCTCAAATATGAGTAATAATATATAACTGATCATAACACTCTATAAACATTTTAGAGTAGCAGCAAGGATCTAGTACCATTTTCCCATTTTAAAGATGTGAAAACTGAGGAATCTGCTCATGGTAAAGCAACGAAACAGTGGTTCCCGCAGGGGCTAGGCCTAGGCACTCTGGCAGCTCTCTGAAGCTCTTCCCACCACATAATACTAAGAAAAATGCATAATTCAGGGTGTAAGTTTTGTTATTAAATTCGTATTTAGTCAATAATTTAAGCATTTTTTAAGGTTTAGGATTTTTTAAAAAGTATTTTGGTTGTGTATCTACAGGTGTGTGTTAAGATGATTAAGGGCATTTTGCTTATCTTTTGCCAAGGAATCATTTCTTTATGTGGTTTGGGATAGAATAAAAAAGAAAATGTAAACTTTCAGGACATGGAATTTGAAGCTGCCACAGAATTATTCTGATTCCCTTCTTTGCCACCTTCCTAGATTATCTCTGCAATGCTGGACTGCTGATGATTTTTCTCTAGAATATTTGAGAATGATTTATAAATCTCCCCTGGTAATGTCACTAAGAGAACTGGAGCTCAAGACACATTCACTCATTTACTTTTCTTTATTTATTTTTGAGATGGAGTCTCACTCTGTCACCAGGCTGGGGTACAGTGACACAATCTCAGCTCACTGCAATCTCTGCCTCCCAGAGATTCAAGCAATTCTCCTGCCTCAGCCTCCTGAGTAGCTGAGATTATAGGCACATGCCATCACACCCTGCCAATTATTGTATTTTCAGTATAGATGGGGTTTTACCATGTTGGGCCAGGATGGTCTCAATTTCCTGACCTTGAGATCTACCTGCCTTGGCCTCCCAAAGTGCTGGGATTACAGGCAATTGCCACCACACCTGGCCAGTCCATTTATTTTTTTCAGTCACTCTGAAAAAATATTTTTTTGATCTCGCTGCACTGAGTTGAATCCTCACTCACTGCAGTTGAATCCTCCTCAGGACAAGGAGGGCACTTGTCCTGTCAATGTGGGCATGTCAGCCACCCAAGTCACTGTTGTAAAATTTAACTTCATTTCTTCTTGCCATAGTATGAGAGAAAAACAAGTCCCACTAAGTCAAAGGTAGTTATAAAAGGCTGACAACAATTGTTTACTAAAGATACCTACAACATTACTGAGGTAGAGAACCAGTAATCTAGGTAGAAATGTGGATCAGTAGTCATCAAGCACAGAGAAAACCACATAAAAAACTCAATAGAGTGCAATTAAAAAAAAAAAAACTAGTAAGACAACAAATGACTTGTGGAAGCTCTTCTGATTATTGAACCCTTAACCTAGGAAAAGTCGTGTTTATCTGCTTCCCTAAAAACTTATATTTGCTGATCAAAATATAACACATAGCTCATTATTCAAACCACACCTACACACACACACACACGATTTTTTACTACGTGGTGCAGCATGAGGTTTCTTCATAGGTTTACCAAAAAGGCAGCAGAGTGAATTAAACTTTAAGATTAAACAAAACATAATGCTAAAGTTGTCAGAACTTTGGTATTTTTTTGAAGTCTAAAAAGGCAGTTTTAGAAATAGTCATTTGCCTAAATGACAGATATTAATTAAATCACAATTTTAAACGGCCATAAGTTAGATCCCACTAGTCATATAATGTATGTCTATCCTTTTATTCTAATAATCTAATGTTCTTTGTAATGCACGGACTTCCAAGGAACCAAAAAAGAATACTTCTATTTACTGTAAATACCACCATATTTTTCAGAAATTCTAAAGGTCAAATTATAACCAGGCAATTTAACATAAACAGAAACATGCAACAATTATTGTATGGCCACTCGATAATTTCAGCTAATGCTTCAAAATAATTTTTCATAAGCTACGAGACAGATTTTTCATCAGCTACGAGAGAGATATACTGACTGAGATGTCAATTATGTTAACCTTTATCTTCTATGTCAGGGGTACACATTAATGAAGCATGTCTGTCTCAATTGAAAATACTGGCCTTTTGACTAGTATCTAACATTTTGGTTTCCTAAGACCAAAACAGGTTCTAGCCACAGCAGTTTTCATTTGATTTTGTTTGCATTCTTCTGCCTCTCTGAAAATAATTTATTATAAATTCAAGTCGCATCGGCAGCATCTGTGAAACAATTACTGCATCTAGGACTGACTCTGCAGTCTAATCCATCATAATTATGACAGGCCTCTTTGAAGACGCTATGATGCATGACTTAAAAATAGCACATTAGTGTGCAAATGGATCAGCATCTCATTTCACCAATATGCATTTAGAGTTGTAATTTTGCTCAATACCATTTGACTCTTCAGATTACTCAGGAATGGTAGCTGTATCTCTCACCATAAAGCTGTAGATGATGCTCAAATTTGCGAACGGGTTGATTTTGCTCTTATTTTTTGGTTTATTGATTTTCTAGGTGGTATATCTTTTATTGCTCTCAGAGAAAAAATACGCATCATCTAAATTTTATGTCAACTTGTTTTTAAGGGGACAAAACAGACAATTTATAGATTTGTACAGTTGCCATACTGTAAGGCAGTAAATTATTCTTTTTTAATTTTTTTATGTCCTAATACTACAAGAACATATAAAATACTCTATCATCATGAGTCCTGTTTGTTTGTATGCTCAGATTACTGAGGGCAAATACTTCAGACTGCTTACTTATGGGGACTATATCTACTAAAGGCACTATGTTTCAGCATCAAACTTATGAGACTCACTGTATATCTCTGTCACTTCCCTGACAGGCTTTACATCTATTAATTCAGGGTGTTAGGAATTAAATATTTCTTGACATGGAGAACCCTGAGTAAAGATGATGTATATGGCCACACTTCCTGCATAGATGGCACTATTCTCCAAAACTATTTTGGATTCTTCCTATCAAAATGGGACACAGCTTGTGTCAATTATACACTTATTTCAAGATGTGTGCAGTGCAAAGGACTTCATTATTGTCTATTAAATTTCTCTCTGGATAGTGTTCTAAAATCCTGAGGAAAATGATGGTTTAAATTCTTATCTTCTGTATCTATTAAGTTTGGTCCACTTAGTTTGACTCTTAAAATTACTCTGTAATATTGGTATGGTTGCCAAGTCTCACTCCTGAGGTAAACAAAGTGTTTTTTTTTTATAGGGCATTTCTTATAAAATTAAAAATATTCTTCATTAATTTAAATTAACATTATTTAATATTTAAATATTAAAGCTAAGATTTTAAAGAAAAATGAGATCCAAAACATGTATTTTTCAACAGCAGAGTTAATGTATCCAAGCTACCTGTTAGGCCTGGAATATAATATACTTCCTATATGGATTAAGTATGGAGACTATAAGGTGAATTAACATTTTAAGGCAAAGCTAACTTTAATATTTCTCAC
This sequence comes from Callimico goeldii, assembly GCA_963573925.1. Taxonomy (NCBI): domain Eukaryota; kingdom Metazoa; phylum Chordata; class Mammalia; order Primates; family Cebidae; genus Callimico; species Callimico goeldii. Next base: position 19,730 of record CAUYOR010095275.1, read on the forward strand.
TCTATAAGAACTTTCTATCTTAGTATTAAGAAATCTGTGAAGATATACTTCACATCTCTTGAAAAAGGGCTGCAAAACACACAAATATATCAAAGTCCTCAGAGAAAGTTCCTCCATTTCTGAAAACCTGTTAATTGGACAAGTAGCTACACACACACACATACAGTGGGTGTACTGCTGCTAATTTAAATCACGTGCATAGGAGGCTTCGTCAGGTTTTACGTAATCCTTAGTAGGTACTATTGAATTCCCACGTTTAAAGTTTTAAAATGTGTTTCTTAAAATGGCAGTATAAACAAAATTGAATAATGTATAGATTTGATGGAGGAGAATTCAGAGGAATGCCACTGAAGATTAGAGGCACATTAGCTCAGAGACAGAGATCCGTATTTAAGATGTGGAGACATCTGCCAGTTTAGTATAAATCTGCTTTCAGTTTGCCACCCAAGTTAACCAACCAGTTTCTCATTGGTAAAATGGGTATGATCTTTTGTCGTTTCTCTATTATCCATGTATCTGTCAATCCTGGAATTGTTTCTTGAATTTGGGCTTAGTCCTAGACTTTCTCCAAGTCTACCAAACTAGTGTGTACTGAAGGAAATTATAGTTAAAAAAAGATAATCAAACATAATTAGAAATATAACGTCACAAGTACTAATTGTTTCTCATAAATTATTTCAAAAATTCAGATTTTTCTATTTTGGTTGATTCCTATTAGTAGAATAGATAATTGTGAGCTGACGGGAATACTGTCCTGGATACACTTACATCATCCAATGCTTGAAACTTTCGATTAAATAAAAGTGTACTAAAAAAACTGGAGAAGTTGTTCTGGCTTGGTCAAGCTCTAAGAATCCATCCAGGGGCAAGGAAGCCCCAGCAGAAAGAAACTGTGGGGTGGACTCAGTGGGCAAAGGTGAAGCAGCAATAGTGATAGAAGAGATGGGGACAGATCTCTCATATCAGGGTACTGTACAGCAAGAGCCCTTGTAGGCCTCTCTAAAGAACCTTCCATCTGTGTCAAGAAAGAGCCAATATTTGGATCCCTGCATCATAGAAGGCATCCAATAGCCAGTCAATGTCCAGCAGAAAAATAGCAACATCCAAAGTCCTGAAGTCTTGTTCAGGTGCATAAGGAGCCCTGAGCTTCTTTTCATCCTTCCTCAGTCCTGCCAAATCTCCTAGGACTGGTGCTCAAGGTAGAGAGGGAGAGGAGGTATCTGTAGTGAGGTTTTCCTACTCTCACCTCCAAGGGTTGGGGCCAGAGTTTAAGTTCGTCCTGGGAGAAGAAGAACATGGACTCAGACTTGAGCTGGAGTTTTAAAATAAATAGAACTGTTTCAGACTAAAATAAAATTGTTCTAATAAGCCAGGTGTGGTGGCTCATGCCTGTAATCCCAGTACTTTGGGAGGCTTAGGTGGGTGGATCACCTGAGATCGGGAGTTAGAGATCAGCCTGATTAACATGGAGAAACCCTGTCTCAACTAAAAGTACAAAATTAGCTGGGCATGGTGGCACATGCCTGTAATCACAGCTACTTGGGAGGCTGAGGCAGGAGAATAGCTTGAACCCAGGAGGCAGAGGTTGCGGTGAGCCAAGGTCGTGCCATTGCACTCCAGACTGGGCAATAAGAGCAAAACTCTGCCCCCCCGCCGTAAAATGTTCTAATAACCAAACAATGCTGTAAAAATTACATTATCTGGTCAAGATGACACCAGCGGCAGAATGGAGTGAGGGAGACTATAATAGTGTATTTGAGGGGCAATTGTAGAAAAATAAAACCTTCATTTTTATATACTGAGGTATGATTTTTCCAATAGAACCATTACATAAGGCCAACAAATGGTTTCTAGTAATATATAAGAACTCTATGTAATTTTTTGGAGGACTCATAATCATTCAGTGTAGTTATATAATGACATTGGTAGAGTTATAAAAATAATCTGTGAAGGTATTCATTCTTTCATGCAACAAATATTAATTGCACATATTCTATGTGTCAGGCACTCTTACAGTCACCAGTAATACACCACTGAACAAAAGACAAATATGCTTGTGTTCTTGGACCTGTTATTCTAATGAGCAGAGAAACAATAAACACAATAAGAACGTAAATTATGTGGTGTGGTAAGAAAATGTTGAGTACTAAGGTAAAAACAAAGAAATAATAGGGCAGCTAATGGGGAATCAAGAGTATTGAGGAGTGGTTGCAGTATTAAATACTGCATTGTAAGAGCAAATCTCATTAAGATAGTGAGATCTGAACAAAATCTTAAAGTTGAGTTATATAATAAACATCTAATTCATCAAGATGATCTTAATTAATCAATGCATATTTATTGTTATATACATTGTCTCATATCTTCAGCCCTAAAATCAAGAATGATAAAAGAACAAAAACACACAAAAAATCCCCACAAAGCTATCAAAAGGTAGAAATTAACTATATCAGAATCAACTAAATTGTCGAATCACCAAGAGGCTCTAAAATACTAATGTGAAACAAACATGACATACCTAGCATTTTACTTAAAAACTCTGTACCAGGAATCCTTGCAACTCAGGCATTCTGGCAATTATGTACTGTACTCTATCCTTAAAATCTGCTACTTCTTGAAAATGTTTTGTTCCCTACCATTGCCTCAAAAGGCATGCCATCTATGTTTTGGAGAAGTTTTGTACAGACTTGAACAAATTCATCTTCATATTGATCTAGTCTTAGTCAACTGGTTAGCATGACAATCTAGTCATTTTTATTCTTCCTATTTTAGAACAACTAGCAATGATCGTGTTTTAGTTAATTTGTAGGATATTACAGTTATTCAAGAGTAAGATGAAGATTCTACTTAAAGACTAATAATGGAGATGCCATTAAACCAACTGTACGTCAATGGACTATCAACTTAAGAAATGTCAGTATGTGCCGGTTCTAATGAAAACTGCCAACGCTATTTCATAATATAAACAAAGTCATTTCAATCCATCAGAAGAAAGAGTAAAATAAATTATCTAGTGGGTTAAATATTAGGAAAACGACAAATTTCAACTATATAGATGCTTTAAGAGTATCATAAACCATGTGCTCATCAGAAAAATACATTAATGTTCCCTTACATGATGAAGATTAATCTTCTTTGACCTGAAAAATTCTGATAAACAGGTTAAGATCACCTAAAATTATAGAGCGTATTTTAGATTACCAAAATAGTAATAGAAAGACTCTACATATGTTCTTCTGGGAACACAATCTACGGGATTCAGAAATTATATAAAATATGGTCTCTATCTTTAAGAATTTTTAGTTATTTAATTGAGAAGACAAAACATATACATACATGAATAGCTAGTCACAACAAAAAAGCTGAGTTTTGGTTCTAAATATGGGTTTGTGAGCAAGTCATAACCACCCACATCTCAATTTTTAAAATTCTATAATGTAATATAAGGGAAAAGAACATGATTACATCGAAGTTTGTCTAGTGTTCTAAAATGATTCTCTAAAACTGGCAATGATAAATATCTACTGGGGCTTCAATTAAATAAGTTATCACAAAGGCCACTTTTGGTCTGAAGGGTATAATTTTTACCTCATTGCCGACATGATAAGAAGTAGATATAAAATGCAGCCCTGTCCAACTTCTGAGCCAAACTATGAATAGATGGAGATGATCTGTTCAGGAAGAGAGACAGATTTGGTGCTTCTTATCAGTACTGTCCTCAGAAAAGAAACACTGGATTGGTCAATATGATTTTATCACTAGGCACGTAAATCCTTCTGTGGGGAAGGATGATTACAAAGCTTTCTTCATTGAGGTTTAGATAATAAATACTTAATTAGACTCTTCATCTTCAAGAAACATGGGGTGCCCTTAAAGCAAGTAGTGTGGACAGTGGACATAAATAATATTTTGTCAATTAAAAATGGAATTCCTGATTATTATTTGATACACTTATAATTTTGTTTAAACATCAATCTTATGTGAGTTTAATTAAAACAACTCAGTTTTCCTCAATCCAATCAATTCTGTGGGAGAGATAAAATTGGGTTTGTGGATTTTTAACATTAAGGAGTAAGTACTAGGCAACAGTGTTCACCCTAAAATGATGTCTTCTTGATGTCTCTCTGTAAATGCAGTGCTAACAAACTAGAGATATGTCCTAATGTGTAGGGACCTGAACACACATGTACAACAACACTACTGAAACAGATTAATATCATATGCAATATCTGTATATGGAACACTGGTTCTTCAGGATATTAATGTGTAATTTTAAAAAGGGAGGACAAATCTGAGAGAGAATAAAGTTCCTTGCTCAAGTATGAAAATTTATTTTTTAAAAATTTAAAACTTTCTTTAATGCATGGCCTCGAAGTCTCTAATATGATGATAGGATGTCTAGAAATGTGCTGTGACATGTGGCATTTCCTGGACATAATGAGGTATGGGATCATTATTTACAGAACACCCTGAAAAACCAGTATTTCCATGGAATAGTATACTTTGGAAAAATCCTAATTCTGATGTAGCATATATTTTATGTAATTTTAATATGTGCATAGATCTTGAGGCATTGATGAGAACCTGTAGAATAGGAGAGTATAAATTCATATAACCACTTAGATGTAGAGTTTTGAGTTCATCTTCAAGAGCAAAGGACATCTATCTATGCAAGTTTTGCCACCTATACTATCTTACTTCTTCCAATTATATTGCTGTTCTAATTATTCAAGCTCTTCACTTGTACTTTGCCCAAATACAGAGAATCATTACTTTCTTTTTTTCACCATGAGCTAAACAGACTATCCAAATTATGCCTTTGAAATAAAGAGAAAGGTCTATTTCCTGGATGTAATTTGGGTGATTCTTCCTTTATTGTTGCATAGCACTGATATGTATCTTCATAGGGAATGCAGGGAGGGACAAGAACAAAGAAGAAAGAACATACAAAAAAATAAAATCTAAACATTTGGGACAAACAAAAATATACTTCCATGCATGTCTCTATTAAAAATAACATTTGAATTCAAAGTAAGACTTAACTACCTACAAAAAAATTTCCATATAACCTTAGCATTATCTAGGGAATATAAATTCACATTACACTGAATGATGCATTTAAGACTGATGTGACCAACAGTTTGTTCAACACACTTAGCAATACATCTGTTATCATAATTATAACTAAATCCAATAAAAGATGAGTTAACTTTTTGTTTGAAAACAGCTTCAAATTAATGAGTGAATGATCCTTGTTGATGGCACTTTTCATAGAACAAAAACAGGATTTTCTAGAGGAAAACATCTACTAGGAAATATCATATAAATGTTTTGCTTTCACTTGTGGCAAATCATTACTTTTAAACTTTATATTGGAATATAATATATAAAGGTAAATCAGAAGCAATAAACACTTCATATATCACCAACCACCTAAAAGTTGTAGCTATCCCCCTTTCCCTTTTATTGTATCCATCTTTCAGGGGTATAAAAAAAATCTGATTTTAATTGCCATCATAGGGCTGATATCCAGAATTTACAAAGAACTCAAACAGATTTACAAGAAACAAACAAACAAGCCCATTCAAAAATGGGCAAAGGATATGAACAGACACTTTACAAAAGAAGACATACACGAGGCCAACAAACATATGAAAAAATGCTCATCATCACTGGTCATTAGAGAGATGCAAATCAAAACCACATTGAGATACCATCTCACGCCAGTTAGAATGGC
>CAUYOR010095276.1:0-10280 GCA_963573925.1 Callimico goeldii
AAAACTGTCACCGTCAGAAAGAAAGAAAGAGAGAAGGAAAAAGAGAGAGGGAGGGAAGGAGGAAGGGAAGGAAGGGAGGGAGGGAGGGAAGGAAGGGAGGGAGGGAGGGAGGGAAGGAAGGGAGGGAGGGAGAGAGGGAAGGAAGGGAGGGAGGGAGAGAGGGAAGGAAGGGAGAGAGAGAGGGAGAGAGAAAGGGAAGGAGGGAAGAAAGGAAGGGAGGGAGGGAGGGAGTGGGAAGGAAGGAGGGAAGGAAGGAAGGAAGGAAGGAAGGAAGGAAGGAAGGAAGGAAGGAAGGAAGGAAGGAAGGAAGGAATTAGGAAGACAGATCAACTCTACTAGGGCAAGAGACTGGAAGATGACCAAGGACAAGTCCTGGATTTCTTCGGCAGGAATAGGGGCCCCATATGGCAACACAATGAAACAGGAAAAATGTTGATGGAATCTAAGGCAGAGAAAGTTTAAAAGTTGAGAGCTGATTAAAACATTCAATGGGGAGAAAGACCCAATAAAATAGGAGTGAAAGCTATTCCCTGCATTAAGCATTAGAAGCCCGCTGACACCCCCAGGCAGGGCACTCTCAGTAGGGTGGTGGAAAGGGCAGCCAGGTGACCAGGAGCCCACAGGTGGCCCCATGCCCTCTCCTTCCTTCCAACCTCTGCACGTGCCATTTCCTCTGCCCCGCATTTGCAGACCCACTCTGGATCCAGAGGATCTGCCAAACTTGGCTGCACCTCCTTCACACCTAACCGGGAAGGATGGAGGACGGGGCCGGTGGGGGACAGGTCGGGGGTGCAGAGACCAGACCTGGCTGGGTTTATTGATTCAAGTCCTAACGGGTGTACAGGGACTCCATCTTCTGCATCCAGTACAACATCCGCTCTTTTATGAATGTCAAGCACTGGCCCTGGATGAACCTGTTCTTCAAAATCAAGCCCCTGCTGAAGAGCGCAGAGGCCGAGAAGGAGATGGCCACCATGAAGGAAGATTTCGAGAAGGCCAAGGAAGAACTGGCCCGATCCGAGGCGCGCAGGAAGGAGCTGGAGGAGAAAATGGTCTCCCTGCTGCAGGAGAAGAATGACCTCCAATTGCAGGTCCAGTCTGTAAGTACCTTCTACCTGACAATGCGAGACACAGACTCTGGAGGACAAAAAAGGGGGAGGAACATTGAGGCCACCATCAGGTGTCTATTCGAGAGACGGTGGTGCCACCCAGTGGTCCTATGGAGTATTGCAGCACCACCCTGCTCGTAAAAGGATGCCTGGTCCCAGGCTTAGCCAAAGCAGTGAGTGCCAGAAATCACGTCTGCAAAGTAAATTTGCGCTCTCCCTGATTTCTCCCCGTCATCGCAGAGTTAGATGTATTTTGCTATGGGCATGAGGGATATATATGTGTCTCTTACATATGCACCACACCTTTTAAAAATCAATAAAAATCAAAATAAAACATCAAAATTAATGACCCAATTCAAAGTAGCAAGAGTAATTTTCCATATATTATTTAAAATAATATGTAAAAGGTGCTTTAGGCCAGGTGTAGTGGCTCATGCCTGTAAGCCCAGCACTTTGGGAGGCTGAGGTGGGAGGATCACTTGAGCCCAGGAGTTCAAGATCAGTCTGGATATCATGGCAAACCGCATCTCTACAAAAAATTAGAAAACCTAGTCAGGCATGGTGGTGCATGCCTGTAGTCCCAGATACTCAGAAGGCTGAAGTGCAAAGATCACCTGAGCTCGGGGGGTCAAGGCTGCAGTGAGCCGAGACCATGCCACTGCACTCCAGGCTGGACAACACAGTGAGACCCCTGTCTAAAAAAAAAAATGCTTTAAACATACATAGTCTTATCAAAGAAATGGGCAGTATACATGTCTCTTTCACAGAGTGAAACAATTTCTATTTTTTTTTTTTTTTTTTTTTTTTTTGAGACTGAGTCTTGCTCTGTCACCAGGCTGGAGTGTAGTGGCATGATCTTGGCTCACTGCAACCTCCGTCTCCTGGGTTCAAGCGATTCTCCTGCCTCGGCCTCCCAAGTAGCTGGGATTACAGATGCAAGCCACCACACCCAGCTAATTTTTGTATTTTTAGTAGAGACGAGGTTTCACCATGTTGACCAGGCTGGTCTCAATCTCTTAACCTTGTGGTCTGCCCACCTCGGCCTCCCAAAGTGCTGGGATTACAGGCATGAGCCACTGCACCTGGCCTATAATTTCCCCTTTGTAATTAACCCTCGAATACTTTTACCTTTTGTTTTATACACAGAACATTTTCTGCTCCCCTTTTCACTTTCCCCATCAGGAAAGTGAGTTATTAGGAGCACTTTCTAGTGAGTAATTAGGAGTACAGTGGGCAAGAGAACAGTTCTTGGAACCAGATAACTGGGTTTCTATCCCAGATGCTCCATGCATGACCTCGGACGAGCTATGTATCCTCTTTGCGCTTCCACTGCCTCATCTGTAAGATGGGCATAGTCACCTACTCACCCCATCTAGCTGTTGAAGAATCAGAGCGGTTAATGCCTGTAAAATGCCTAGCACACAGCTCATGTTTATGATGTTCAGTAAACATTAGCACGGGTGCTTGCCAGTCTCCTCCACACATTACCCTGCAGCGTGTATCTTAAAATACTCTCATATGGCTGGGCCCAGTGGCTCAGGCCTGTAATCCCAGCACTTTGGGAGGCCAAGGTGGGTGGATCACAAGGTCAGGAGTTCGAGACCATTCTGACCAACATGGTGAAACCCCGTCTCTACTAAAAACATAAAAATTAGCCGGGCATGTTTGTGCATACCTGTAATCCCAGCTACTCAGAAGGATGAGGTGGGAGAATTGCTTGAACCCGGGAGGCGGAGGTTACAGTGAGCCAGGATCACACCACTGCACTCCAGCCTGGGCAACAGAAAAGGTTCCATCTCAAAAAAACAACCCAACAACGACAAAAAACTTCTCATATGGGAAGATATAGCTCAGTTATAACAGAAGTAGCCGATCTTGGTCTGAAGAGACCCACTGCAGGGTCTTCTGGGACATATGGATTCAATCATGAATTCTTGGGTGTTTTTAATGATCTGTTCTGTGGTTCAAGGAAACACAGCTAAGGAGACATAGGCAGAACTTTTCCATTGAAAGGACCAGGCATGGTGGCTTATGCCTGTAATCCCAACACTTTGAGAAGCCAGGGCAGGAGAATTACTTGAGGTCAGGAGTTCGAGACCAGCCTGGACAGCTTAGTGAGACCTTATCTTTAGAAAATAAATAAATACATACATTTAAAACAATTTTTAATTAAAGTTAAAAGATAGTAATGTTTTGAAAATACTTTGTCAGCTTGAGATAACTGAGAGTAGACGAGTCATTTTCCAACTGGTGGTAGCAGGAAGAGTGAGATGACCAGCTGTTCAAATTTAGTAAATTTCTAGAGCCTTCATTTTTCTTTTTTTCTAATTTTTTTTTTTTTTTTTTTTTTTTTTTTGATGGTGTCTCGCAGTGTCACCTAGGCTGGAGTGCAATGGAGTTGTCTTGGCTCACTGTAACCTCTGCCTCCCAGGTTCACGTGATTCTTCTGCCTCAGCCTCCTGAGTAGCTAGGATTACAGGCATACACCACCACACCCAGCTAATTTTTTGTATTTTTGGTTGAGACGAGGTTTTACTATGTTAGCCAGACTGGTCTCAAACTCCCGACATCATGATCCGCCCGCCTTGGCCTCCTAAAACGCTGGGATTACAGGTGTGAGCCACTCCACCCAGCCAAAGCTTCATTCTTTAAAATGAACTTGTAACTTCATGAACTCCTCTGAAATTATTATAAGTGAGGCCAGGCACAGTGGCTCACACTTGTAGTCCCAGCACTTTGGGAGGCGGAGGCAGGAGGATCACTTGAGGCTGAAAGTTTGAGACAAGCCTGGACAACACATTGAGACCCCATCTGTACAATTTAAAAAAATAGACAGGCATGGTGGCACATCCCTTGTAGTTCCAGCCACTTGGGAGGCTGAGGTGGGAGGATTGCTTGAGCACAGGAGTGTGAGGCTGCAGCAGGCTATCCTCGCACCACTACATTCCAGCCTGGACTGCAGACCAAACCTCATCTAAAAAGAAAAAGTGTGTATAGGGGTGATATCTAAGTGCATGTATGCGTGTGTGCAGCGTGTGCACCTGTGTGTGCATGTGTGTACATGACCCATTTCTTGGCTTAGGTGTAGATAATGGGCTTGTAGACGGTGATGCTTTTTCTTTTTAGTGTTTTCCAAGAGGCCAATCAAAACGTAAAATGACCTGGTTCTTTCAGGAAACGGAAAACCTGATGGACGCTGAGGAACGGTGTGAAGGACTCATCAAAAGCAAGATCCAACTGGAAGCAAAAGTCAAGGAGCTGACCGAGAGACTGGAAGAGGAGGAGGAGATGAATTCTGAACTGGTTGCCAAGAAGAGGAATCTGGAAGATAAATGCTCCTCTCTCAAGAGAGACATTGATGACCTGGAGCTGACGCTGACCAAAGTTGAAAAGGAGAAGCATGCCACAGAGAACAAGGTGCGCAAACCCCAAGGACCCCGCTGTGTCTCGACCAGACTTCACTCTCTCTGTAAGGAGGAGAAAGGGTGGCCTAGAAGCCCGTCAATACAACATTGCCCGGAAATGAGACGCCAGAGTCAAGGAGAAGAGTAGTTAAATCCCAGCAAGTTCTGTTCTCTGCCATCTTTTCTATCCCATAGGCTTTTATTTATTTTTTTTAGATGGATTCTTGTTCTGTCACCCATGCTGAATATAGTGGCACGATCTCAGCTCACTGCAACCTCTGCCTCCCGGGTTCAAGCAATTCTCCTGCCTCAGCCTCCTGAGTAGCTGGGATTACAGGCATGTGCACCACCATGCCCAGCTAATTATTATATTTTTAGTAGAGATGGGGGTTTCACCATGTTGGCCAAGCTGGTCTCGAACTCCTGACCTCAAGTGATCCACCTGCCTCAGGCTCCCAAAGTGCTGGGATTACAGGCGTGAACCACTGTACCCGGCCCCATAGGCTCTTCCCAGCCCTCCCTGGCTGTATCACAAACTTACAGCATTTCTTTGAGAGGAAGGACTGTTTCATATTCTTCTTCATTTTCCATAGCACCAAGCACAGGGATCGCAAACATGAAGACCTACAGGGGCCAGACAGATAGTGAAGGAAGGAGAAGACTGGATAATACCAAGGACTGGCTGACAGGAGGGTGTACCAGTGGGATAGAGGCTGATGCAGCCTTTGGGAAAGTCATTTGGAATTACTTAGTCAAATTAAGAATCCAAATAACCAATGACCCAGTAATCTGCTCCTGGGTGTATAGATTAAGGAATTCTTCCACCTGTCCACAAGGGGACTTGTCCTGGGGTGTTTGCAGTGGCATTGCTTGTGGGAGACAGCTGGAGGCAGTGCCAGGGTCCACCACGGGGAAAACAGAGAGGGAAAATGTAGTACATAGGCTGGGCGTGGTGGTTCACACCTGTAATCCCAACAATTTGGGAGGCTGAGGTGGGTGGATTGTGAGGTCAGGAGTTCAAGACTAGCCTGGCCAAGATGGCAAAAGCCTGTCTCTACAAAAAATACAAAAATTAGCCAGGGCTGGTGGTGGGTGCCTGTAATCCCAGCTACTCAGGAGGCTGAGGCAGAGAATTGCTTGAACCCAGGAGGCAGAGATTGCAGTGAGCCAAGATTGTGCCACCGCACTCCAGCCTGGGTGACAGATTTTTTCCATCTCAAAAAAAAAAAAAAATGTAGTAGATACACACCAGGGATGGGTTGTGCACAGCAAATATTAACATCCTACTGCTAGGAAAATGTAAGAAAATGAAATATACAGCATGATAGCATTTATGTAGACAACAATTATATACACACAACAACAGACATTTGAACAAAAATATGCAGTCACTGACATGATTCATATCATAATGGGTTGCCCATGAGGTGGGCTAAGGGATTCGACCTGCTGAGTGTAAGATGACAATGGCAGTTGACACTCAGAGTCAGTGCTGGATAGACACTGGGAGTAATGGAAAGAGACACTCGGGAGCGTTGGGGACTGTGGCAAAATGAGGTGCTCTTGCCCCATCCACAGGTGGCAGCCGTGACTCAGCCACAGCCAACTGTTGTCGGGGAGAATGGGAATCCAGCATTTCCCAGAAGTCAGAGTTTCTGGTTTTCCATGAGAAGCCAGAAATCCAAGTTTTATGTGAAATCTCATTTTTTTTCAATGTTTATAACATTTTAAAACTGTAAACTACTATGTAGACTAAAGAAAATATGGCCAGAAGGGCCATGCGTGGTGGCTTACGCCTGTAATCCCAGCACTTTGGGAGGCTGAGGCGGGCAGATTACGAGATCAAGAGATGGAGACCACCCTGGCTAACATGGCGTGGTGGTTCACACCTGTAATCCCAACAATTTGGGAGGCTGAGGTGGGTGGATTGTGAGGTTTTAGTAGAAACCCTGTCTCTACTAAAAATACAAAACTTAGCTGGCCATGGTGGCCCGTGCCTGTCGTCCCAGCCTTGGGAGGCTGAGGCAGGGAGAATTGCTTGAACCTGGGAGGCGGAGGTTGCAGTGAGCCAAGATCTCTCCACTGCACTCCAGCCTGGGCAACAGAGTGAGACTATGTCTCAAAGAAAAAGAAAAGATGGCCAGATTCAGTCCATAGATTAGGAGTTAGCAACTTCCGATCTGGAAGCGGGGTGGACATGGAAAAAGTTTACACTGAATGCCTTCAAGCTCCGCGTTTGGTGCCTGCCTCCTGCTTCCTGATAACATAGCACTCCCGTTCTGAATTTTCTTGCATAGCACTTCATGCCTCTCCTTCCCTTTCCTGCCTCATTCTAAATCCTAATCAGCCAACCTAATAAACACATTTCCACAGGCGTATTATGAGCAAATATAGATTGATGTGTTACCCTTCAAAGGTAGCACATTTGCATTTTAACACTGCCCTTCCTTGTAAAATACAATGCCCTCCTTAAAGGAATAATCCTAATGGGAGAGTTTGAGGCACCGTGATAGACCATAAAGGAAGATAAAGAATGGAGAGGTTGTCAATTCCAGGAGGTAAAAAAGAGGAAAAAATGAACAAAGAAGCAACAGCTTTTGTTGGTGGAAGCGTCTGGTTTAATCGTTTCGATATTAAATCGCTGTTGATATTATCCTAGGTAAAGAATCTTTCCGAAGAAATGACAGCACTTGAGGAAAACATTTCCAAATTGACCAAAGAAAAGAAATCTCTGCAGGAAGCCCATCAGCAAACACTGGATGATCTTCAGGTTGAAGAAGATAAAGTCAATGGTCTAATCAAAATCAATACCAAGCTCGAACAGCAAACAGATGATGTGAGGATATTTTACTACGATGCTTTAGTATTTACTGCTTGTAAAGCACAGGCAAGAGACGGTCTAACTAGAATGCAGGGCTTGAGAGGTCAGACTCTAGGGTCAGCCCCACCCTGACCCTGAAGGAGTTTGGGGTACTGAGCAAACTGCTTATCCTTGCGAAGCCTCAGTTCATGCCTTGTGAAATGGCGATGTAAATAGCTCCATCTCAGAGGGTTTTCACAGAAAGCTCAGCACATAGAAAGTGTTCAGTAAAACACAGCTGCCAATATTATCATCATCGTTATCGTTATTATTAGCACCTGCTTATAGGTCCTTTGGGTTGCAAACCCTCCAATCCTGTTGTAACATTATTAAAGATGGTTCCATCTGTGGCCATGAAAATGACTATTTCCGCCCCGTCACATTACATTATTGTTCTTAGAGATGTAAGAGCCAAGTTTGAAGTGTTCAGGTTTTACTGGCTATTGTGGCTAGAGATTATTTTCTAGATATTTTTAATTTTTCTGAGCCCAGGGTGGGCGTGTTCCTCCTCTACACCCCTGTTCCCTGTTCCACGTGTGCATGTGTGTGTGTGTGCACACACAAATTCCTTGCCTCCCATAGTTGCATAATACATGTAAGCAGGGAAGGCACGATGGTGTATGGCATAGACCTTCACAGTGCTGTCCACAGAAGCCCGCATTAAGAGTGTGCTCCTATGGGTTCCATACCCCTACAGAGAACATGGTGTGGGCCAGGCCAAGTGGCAATCAGCTGAGTGAGGCATCGGGAGGCCCCTGAGGGACCCAGCCCTTCCCTGGGTAGCCTTTTTTGGTAGACAGAAGATAGGGGATCTAGGGGCAAGATTTGATTCCTCCTAGGGCGAGAGGCTTGCAGCCAGCACCCTCCAGGAGCCCCAGGAAGTTCCAGGCCGTGTGTCTGGCTGCACTAGATAAAAGGTGCAAACACTTCCACAGCAGGGTCTTAATTTTCTAATTGTGTGTCTTCTTCTCAGCTTGAGGGTTCCTTGGAACAGGAGAAGAAACTGCGGGCAGACCTGGAAAGGATGAAGAGGAAGCTGGAAGGAGACCTGAAAATGACCCAGGAATCCATTATGGATCTAGAAAATGACAAGCAGCAAATAGAAGAGAAACTGAAAAAGTAGGTATCTCATTTGCTACCTCTGTGTCTGATCCTAAAAGCCAACTTTCGCCCTTCTCCAAGAGGCTTGTATTTCATGCTCTTTTTTAAAATCTATTTGCAGGAAGGAGTTTGAAATCAGTCAGTTACAAGCCAAAATAGATGATGAACAAGTCCACAGTTTGCAGTTTCAAAAGAAGATTAAAGAGCTGCAGGTGAAAGCATCAAAACCTTCCCAATCACGACAATCCCTCTGCAAGAGCGCCCCTCCTGGCTCTTTCCCCCTTGTTTCTTTAGCTGCTGCTTACCTTCTGCTAAAGCTAGAGGTGTCCTGTTCTTTTATTTTTTGAAAATAATATTTAAATGTTCTAAGTAACCCAAAAACACGCTTCCTTGCAAAGGTTCAAAATATGCCCAGTAAAGCTAAATATTATTGATAACGGTGCTTTGACCACCACCCTTAAGCCCAGCATCCTCCCAGTCTTCTCAGAAGTAATTACTAGTTTCCATTGGATATACATCCTTCTGCATCTCTTGCTATGTGTTTTTGTACACATTTAAGACCCCCAAAAATATATAGTACACATGCAGAAAAGGTTCTTGTTTCTTTATAGTCATAGCATAAATATCATACTGAGACTATCACTCTGCAACTTGCTCCTTTTTTTTTTTTTTTTTTTTGAGATGGAGTTTCGCTCTGTTTCCCAGGCTGCTGTACAGTGGCATGACCTCGGCTCATTGCAACCTCCACCTTTCAGGTTCAAGCCAGTCTTCTGCCTCAACCTCCCAAGTAACTGGGACTACAGGCGCATGCCACCATGCCTAATTTTTGTATTTTTAGTAGAGACAGGGTTTCACCATATTTTCCAGGCTGGTGGAACTCCTGACCTCATGATCCACCCGCCTTGGCCTCCCAAAGTGCTGGGATTACGGGTGTGAGCCACCATACCAGCCTACTTGCTCCTTTCTTTTGGCAACATGGTCTGCAGAGCCATCCATGATAGATGTGGGTCAGGGTCTACCTGCTTCATAGACCTCTAGAGCAAGTCTCCATTACTATTGATTGGAGCATTCCCTTATTCGTGGACACTTAGATTGTTTCCAAGTTTTTTCACCAATTTAATATTATATTGTATTTTCTGTTCTTGTTGTGTTTTGAGGCGGAGTCTTGCTCTGTTGCCCAGGCTGGAGTGCAGTGGAGCAATCTCCACTCACTGCAACCTCCTGGGTTCAAGTGATTCTCCTGCCTCAGCCTCCCGAGTAGCTGGCACTACAGGTGCCCGCCACTACACCTGGCTAATTTTTGTATTTTTAGTAAAGGCAGGGTTTCACCATGTTGGCCAGGCTGCTTTCAAGCCCCTGACCTAAAATGACCCACCCACCTCATGCTGCCTACCCACAATTCCTCACCACCCAGCCCCTCCCAAAGGGGGCTGCCTCCTCCTCTACCATAACATTCCTGATAGAATGACCCTTTCAGGCTCGCATAGAAGAGCTGGAGGAGGAAATTGAAGCAGAACACACACTTAGAGCCAAGATTGAGAAGCAGCGCTCAGATCTGGCCAGGGAGCTGGAGGAGATCAGCGAGAGGCTGGAAGAAGCCAGTGGGGCCACTTCTGCCCAGATCGAGATGAACAAGAAGCGGGAGGCTGAGTTCCAGAAAATGCGCAGGGACCTGGAGGAGGCCACCCTACAGCACGAAGCCACGGCGGCCACGCTGAGGAAGAAGCACGCAGACAGTGTGGCCGAGCTTGGGGAGCAGATTGACAACCTGCAGCGGGTGAAGCAGAAGCTGGAGAAGGAGAAGAG
>CAUYOR010095277.1:0-16373 GCA_963573925.1 Callimico goeldii
CGTGGTCCTCCCTCTGCACTCTCACCCCGACGTCCTCCCGAGTCCTCACGTGGTCCTCCCTCTGCACTCTCACCCCTGACGTCCTCCCGAGCCCTCACGTGCTCCTCCCTCTGCACTCTCACCCCTGACGTCCTCCCGAGCGCTCACGTGGTCCTCCCTCTGCACTCTCACCCCTGACGTCCTCCCGAGTCTTCACGTGGTCCTCCCTCTGCACTCTCATCCCTGACATCCTCCCAAGCCCTCGCATAGCTCTCCCTCTGCACATACATCCATGACGTCCCTTCACCTTCTCCTGGGGACACCAGTCCCATTGGATCAGGACTTTCCACTGTGGTCTCACCCAACCTTCATCACCTGTTGGAAGACCCTGTCTCCAAAGACAGCCACGTTAAGGGTTATGGCCCTAACAAAGGACTTTGGCAGGACACAGTTCAGTGGATCACACAGTCCAAGGACCTCAGGCTTCTAAAAATGAGTGTGGCATTGTGGACCTCTGTCGGTAGAGACGCTTTCAAGAGAATCTGGGTGAACTGTGGTGTCCACATGTCGATATTCTATTAAGTTCACAACAGGGAGTCCTCCATTTGAGAAGGATAATAGCTTTTGTGGTGTTGATGTGTGGCTGGCCATCTGCTCTGGGGATGCCAAGGCCGCTCTGCATGGGCGTCCATCCTCTTGTGGATGTCCTAAGAGAGCTTTTGTGTGTGTGTGTGTGTGTGTGTGTGTGTGTACGTGTGCACACATGAGTGGGATAGGGACCCTGGGGCAGGAGTCAGAAAAGGAAAGGAAGAGGGATGAAGGAGAGAGTAATATTAGCACTTGTTATCATTACCATGGATACACTGTAATTATGGCAACTTCTGTTTCAGAACCGTGGGGGCCTTGAATGCCAATCTCTAGAGGAAAATAATAGCAACTATGCAGGAGGGTGGAGAAATGAGGACAGAACTTAGAGGGGACAGATGAATAATATGCAGACATTAGCGCCCATTGGGTTACTTCCTGTAACTGTGGAAATGAACTCATTTTCATTCTTGTGTCATTACCTTAGGTATCTTGAAAACAAACAGTGTGCTTTCCATTTTGTCATTTAAATATGTACTTGCTTTTCTCAGGCTTTTGTGTGTTTCTTCTGTAAAACTTAAAACATGTCCTAAATTACCTGGCCCTCCTCTTATTCTCCAATTTTCCTGCTGTTTTTTGGCTTCGAAGTTTCTCTTGCACTGAACTATCTTTTCCTTTGTTTAGTACTAAATGAAAAAGATGAAGGCTTTGGCCTTGCATTTTTTTAACACCTTTGACTCTAACGTTAGGGATGCGGTGCTCCACCTCCCTTGCGCGTACTTGAGGGAAACGTGTCTCCGTGTCTGTGCATCATTTCTCCCCCTCAGAAGAGGGCGCTGTTGGGTACCATGTGCAGGCGTCTCACGTGTTTGAGGATGGGAGACAGGGCTCATGCATGGTGCCTTTTAGACTTCCAGATCGGTGCTTACTCTTATTCATGAAGCTGCCTTCCTTTCGATCTTCTAGATACCATCAACTGGGGAAAAAACACAATTACACAGACTAGAAACTCCTTGGAAGTTGAACTCTAATTTCTCTCTAGAGTTCTTTTTTTGGAAGCGGCCCTTTCAGACCTTGGAGCCAAACAGCTGTGATTGTGCGGTCTGAGGCCAAGAATGTGTCCAGCTACAGAAATCTGAACTCTGCCACTGGGGTTGCCGTTAACAGGGAAGGTACAACAGCTGCCTGTGCCACTCCTCCTCCTGCCCCGCCTCGGGACAGAGGGAGTTGAAGACAGAGCATCTGCCCCGTCAGATTGGGTGTGCCGCCCCAAGAGCAAGCAACGCTTTCCTCCAAGTGACTCCTGGATGCGGTTTCAGAGCTGACGGATTCAAGCTGTGAGCTAGCACAGTGCCAGGCGTCGCAGGGTGGGCAGTGGACAAGGCACAGAATTTGCCATCCAGGAGTTTGTACCAAACCCAAGAAACAAGGAACCATGTGAGAAATAGTGTACAATAAGGAAGTGTTTGATAAAACCAGAAGTGTAGCTCATACAACAGTAATCTAACACAAACAGAACAAGCCAGAAAGTGTGAACGGCTTAGAAAAAGGTGACAGTGATGAAAACAACAGCCAGTGTTTACCAAATGCCTCACATGACTAGGTATTCCACATTCATTAATGAGATCTTTCCACAACCCAGTCATCAACCCATCAACATGCAAATACGCTCCTCTCCATCCAACGCCAAAGCAAACAAAAATCGGCGGATGACCAACTTTCCTCTCCGGTGCTCCTGCACCGCCTCCAGCGCATTCTTCCCTCTGTTCCTGTAACGCCCACAACAGCTGTCCATCCCTTCTCCATTTGACCCCGTCTCACTCTGTCCGTTGCCTCCAACTTTTTTTCTTTTTTGAGACAGGGTCTTGCTCTGTCACCCAGGCTGCAGTGCAGTGGTGCGATCATAGCTCACTGCAGCCTCAACCTCCCAGGCTCAAGCGATCCTCCCATCTCAGCCTTCTGAGTAGCTGGGACTATACGCGTGTGCCACCATGCCTGGATTTTTTTTTTTTTTTTTTTTTTGGTAGAGATGAGGTCTCACTTGGACACTTTAGCTAAACTTTTTAGAAACCAACATTTGAAATACTTGTCTGTGAACGGTTTTTCACTTGGCTTCCAAGGCACTGCCTTTCTGACTGTCCTTCCATCTCCTTGCTGCACAGCTGGACCCTTGTCTCCTGGCCTGTACATTTTGGGAAGCCCTGGTGTACAGTCCTGCCTCTCCTTTCTCCCTCCCCAGGCTATGCCACGCTCTCCCAGGAGTCATGATGCTGTGGATTCAGATTTATATACTCAGCCCTGTTCTCTGGGCTCAACTTCTTGTAGGGCATCTCCGCTTGGAAGTCTGGTTCAAAACAGAATTTTTGACTTCTCTCCCTGCTCTATCTGTGACTGTAGAAAGTGATGCTGCATTTACTGGGCTGCTCATGGCCCAGACTTAGGAATTTTCTTTAAACCCACACCTCTGCCTCCGGCGAGCCTCACTGCCTCTACCCTCAACACACATTCCAAACCCGAGAGGTTGTGGGTCGCCCCATCTCTACACTGGGTCAAAGCATTATTGTCCCTTACACAGGAGCTTGGCAGCCCCATGCTACCTGGCTGCCACTGCCTCCCCACCTCACTCTCCACACTGCAGCCTGAGCCCTTTGTGAAAGACAAATACAGTTGCAGCATTCCCTTGCTCAAAGCTCAGCAACGAAATCCTGTCACCTCATAAAAGAGCCCCTGCTTCGAACTGTGGTCCACAGACCTGCATGGCCTGTCCTCCCAGGTAACCTCTGTTTTCCGCTCTGCCATCCCCGCAGCCAAGACCATGTCCAGCATGGAGCAGGTACCAAGGCCACGTCGTCTCCCGCGTTATGTCTACTCCACTGTCGGGTAGATTGACGCTTGAGGAGCTGGAGTAATGTAAGTTCTCGTGAGTGGCTGAGTTTGAGCCCAGGTCATCTGATTCCAAGGCAGCATAGAGGCGACACCTGCCTCATGCAGGGCCCCTTTGCGGTGGCTGGGAAACCCGGGCTGCCTCTTAACTGTTGGAGAAACAGAAGGTGGCATTCATGTGCAGGGAACTAGGAACAAATGTGAAGAGGAAAGGGACAGAAGGGGCCAGAGGAATTAAGAAAAGGCGAGCTTTTAGGAGCAGAGTTGGAGCACAGTGTGCTGAGGAGAGCCTGAGGAACAGAAGGCGTTGGTGGTGGTTATAGGACCTGAGTGCACCCAGAGCCCCTGGGAAGCTGCGGCCGGCCTGCAGCCACGGAGCGGCCAGATACTCCAAGCTCACCGTTTATTCCATCAACAGGCACACCAGGGGTTTCCACAGAAATGATAGATCTGCCTTATGAAGTCTGTGGAAAGAGAAAAAAGCTACATGTTTTTGTGTATATCGGCAGGAAAATATACTTCATCTCACATTTTAAGTTGAAATGTGTGGCACTTAACTTCTCTCAGAAAACATTCTGCTTTCAAATCAGTAAGCATCCTATAAAAAGCAATAAGAAATTCTTACCGACTTAACGTTCAGTCTGTTTGGGTCACTAGGCTTCAGATTACACGATACCCAAAATCCTTCCAACCCAGCGTCTAACCCAAAAATTGAAGCACACTGTGGAATCTGTTTGAACGAATTTGGAACTGTATTTTCTTTGCTGTGTGTGTGTGTGTGTGTGTGTGTGTGTGTGTGTGTGTGTGTGTCTTTTATGTATATATAATCTATACATATAAATTTTATATATTTCTACTTCTTGAGCGATATTTTACCAAAATGGGATACATTTTATCCTAGACTCCAATTTCTTTACGAAGAGACTAGAGAATGCCTGTTTCCCCTGTGGTTTTAATAACTGTATTTTGCCTTTAAACTAAAGGAGCCTCTCACAATTGGCCAAAGCTAGAATACTTAGAGCTTGCTGTGTGCTCTGTCCTCCGTGGAAATCCTTCTTGAGAATCATCAGTGCTTCAGAGGTGACATCATTTTCCATATGAACAGATGTGTGTTACGCCTTCAATTTACCAGAAAACTTTAGTTGAAAATCATGTTTTTTCCTCTAAGAATGTTGGAAACTGAATTAAAATTCATAAAGATGATAAAGAAGCATATAAAAAGATGCTCCACATGATATGTTACCAGGGAAATGCAAATTAAAATATCAGCAAGACACTGCCTCACCCTTTAGAGGGGCTGAAATCTAGACCCTGACAGCACCGAATGCTGACAAGGATGTGGAGCAGCAGGAACTCTCATCCATTCCCAAGTGGGAATGCAAAACAGTGTAGCCACTTTGGAAGACAGTTTGGCAGTTTCTTATAAAACTAAACATTTTACCCTGAAACCCAGCAGTCATGCTACCTGGTACTTACCCAGATAAACTGAAAACATATGTCCATGCAAAAACCTGCACACAGATGTTTATAGCAGCTTTATTCATAACTGCCAAAAGTTGAAAACAACCAAGACGCCCTTCAGGAGCTGAAAGGATAAACTGTGGTGCATCAGACAGTGGAACATTATTCACAGCTGAACAGAGATGAGCTGTGAAGCCATGACCAGGCATGAAGGAAGCTTAAATGCATGTTCTTAAGGGAAAGAAGCCAACCTGAAAAGGGTACACACTTGTGTGATTCTGGAACAGGCTAAATTATGGAATCAGTAAAAGGACCAGTGGTTGTCAGGGGTTAGCTGGGAGGGAGGGATGAGCAGGTGGAACACAGAGTTTAGGGCCGTGAAACCACCCTGCATGATGCTGTAATGGTGGATAGACATCATTATACTTGTTCAAACCTATAGAATTAACACCCAAAGTGAACCCTGATATAAACGATGGACTCTGGGTGACAAGGATGTCTACTCGGCCTCATTGATTGTCATAAATGCAGTGCTCTGTGGGGAACATTGGTGGGGGCAGGCTGTGTGAGGGAGGAGGTAACGGGAGCTCTCTGTACTTTCCACTTAATTTTACTGTTCTAAAAAATAAGGTCTATTTAAAAGGGAAAAAATCCATTAAAAAGAGTGATTGATTTATGACAACTGTGCTTTCTTGACTGCTACCAGATATTTCCCCTAAAAGGCAACTGAGAAATATGTGAAAGCTGAAAAATCTCTTCAGGACAGTACTTCAGTGAACCATTTAGTGAACAAAGTGTCCCTGGACACAGGTGGCTCTGCGGAGGATTTCACGCCCCCCCCCCGCCGCAGAAGACTGTTGGCTGCCCCTGCAGGGCTGGACGTGCCTGCCGTGTCTGAGGCCCTGCCGTGTCGGCCTATGGGGAAGAGGACAGGTCCCAGTCAACACCGGGCATCCTCACCTCTAGGGCTCTCTCTGGGTTTGTCTAAAGTCTGGGTGGCTCTTCTCCATCTGAGACAGTGCTTGGTATGTGCCTCGACAACATGAGCTATTCTTGAGTGCAGCTTGGGGACGTCATCCAGCACGCACTGTGGCCCCAGGCCCCTAGCACAGAGTTTAGGGGTAAAAGTCAGATCCTGAGAAAGGACTAGAAGAAGCATCCTAGCCAGAAGGATGAGGGGTGCCGCTACCGGCCAGTCCTGAGTGTGTCGTTATTTGAAAGAGGGAAAGACAGACGAGAGACTGCACAGCTGAGGACATGGAAGCCCTGAGACATCAAAGGTCCCACGCGGTGGTGTTGGAGCAGACCCTGGAGGAGCTGGGGAAATAAACAGCAGACAGTAGGTGCACACTGACTCCTGGGCCTGGGCGGCCTGGTGGCATCTGGGTGCTCTTCAGGGACCTCCCACTTTTTATGAGACTGATGTGTTGGGGTGTCCTGTGTAAACAAACTGTGAGGGCCCTGGGAACTCTGGGATCAGGGCCAGCTTTCCACAGCCATTACCTGGTGGAGCAGCTGTGGGGTCTTCCCTAGCCCCTCCTGTTGAGGTGTGGTGTGAGCCCATCCACCACGGCCACGGCTGGTACCTGGAATTCACCTCAGGGATGTGTTTTATTTTATTTTATTTTATTTTATTTTTTTAATTTTCTTTCTTTTTTTGCTTTCTGGCTTTCTTTATTTTTGTCGTAAGTCTCAGCCTTTTTAAAGACCACTTTAGTGAGATATGATTTGCATATAAAAAGTTGTACTGGTTAGTCCTGTCGCTACTTTTCAAGCCCACTGTCTTCTCGCATCGAAGAGTTTCCGAAATCAGCTGACTCACCGTGTGCCCCAACTCCATGCCATCCGTGTAAAGAATGCTGTGACCGCGCTGCCTTTCAACTGTCTACCACCACAGATCCAGCTTTCAGCTCTTTCTTGCTCTGTGGTTCTGCAGGAGACACGACTGAAGTCCCCGTGCAGAGAGTTGGCCAGAACAGAGGAATGCAGGAGGCAGGGTAGTCCTAGGAGGAAGTGGTCAGTTGCCAGACTGATTAGAAATTGGATATTACGTTAGGTTTGATCCAAGAATCGAGAGTCACAGGGCAATCTCTGCAGACCACTTTCCACTGTGAAGCCTGAGATGAAATGAAGATTACTGGACGAAGAAAATTGGAAAATGCCTGATACGCAGCCCATTTGGAAGGTGCTGCGTTCAGAGATCCCTAGAAACCAGACAATGAAGAGCATGGCTCCTCAGGCAAGGCGCTTCCTCCGCGGCTGCAGTGGCCCTGGTGCACTCAGGAGACTGCAGTGACCTCGCACCCCTCCTCAACACCAGCGTGATTCCACCCAGACTCCCACTGCCTCAGACTTGGAGTAGGGGTTGGGGAGAGGTGTTAGGGTGACAGTGAAGAGGACACATGGCCTGTGCTTGAATGTGGAATGTGAACTCTGTAACATAGAGCATCTACAATAAGGCTCTTTGCAGCAAAAACAGCAAGGCTGGGACAGCTCGCTCTGTGTCTAATGGAGAACCGTCTGTCTGAGGACTGGAGGAAGAGCTCCAGCTCGCTCTGTGCCTAATGGAGAACCGTCTGTCTGAGGACCAGAGGAAGAGCTCCAGTGAGATTTACCATGAGGTACTGGTTCACGTAAAAGCTGCAAAGTCCCACAGCCTGGCATCATCAAGGTGAAGATCCAGGAAAGCCCGTGGCTTTGTTCAAAGGCTCGAGAGCTGGAAAGTCGAGGGTAAGAGAAGACTGGTGTTCCAGCCCCACCATCAGGCAGAGACAGAATTCAACCTATGAGGCCAGCCCGTGATCTTCACTCAGTCTGCTGCTTCTCCAGAAACATCCTCACAGACACACTCGGAAATTATGCTTTAACAACCATCTCGGCGTCTCATGGCCCGGTTAAGCTGACACAAAAAATTAGCAATCACATAAGAACACACCTTCAAATTCAGGTTGTTTTTGAATGCCTGAGGATGATGTTCTAAAAAGCACGTGCCTATGAGGTATTAGAATGAATACATCCTCATTTAAATTCCATAATAGAATATGTAAATAAATACATTATTTGTCTTAAATATATCTTTGATATAAATATACCTATTATGTAAAAGTTACATCATTTTATAGTATTTTGTGGTCTCAATTCAGTCGAACGTAATTTAACTGTAAAAAATGTATTGAAACCTTAGGTTACAGGGAAGGAAAGCTAAGACAGGTGCAGCCTTGACTTGGGATGAGTTTACAAATTACCATGGGAAGAAATACATGTGCACAGAAGGCCATGATACGGGCAATGCTTGTCAGAGTGTTCTGAGGAAGGTCTTTCCAAAACAGCTCTGATTATGAAAAACGTCCAAGGTCTCCGCATTGTCTGCAGGAGAAGACCTAACCCCTGTGGAACTTCCTACGGAGACATTTGCCACCGAATTTGTTTTCCTTCTCCATCTTCTGTTTTCTCCTGACCTACAGTCGGGACCGTCCAGGTTTTCATCACACCCAGCCACTCACAAATCTCTCAAAAATCTGTAGCCTAGAATCCTTGTTTTCTTTTCTATACCGAGCATACATCAAAACTTACTTAAACATCAACTCCCTGCTCAGCGTCCCCCACTTCTCCAGGCAGGGTTTGTCTTTTCCTGGCTGGCACCTCCCAGACACATTGTATGCACGTGTTGTAGATTTTCAGTATAAAATCATGAGGATTCATTTAGTCATCTGCGATCCTTGGCTGAGGAATCCTCGGGCCGGGGCCAGTCTACTCACCCTGCAGTTCCCCGAGGAGCCTGGGTGCACCCTGAAGACGCGAGGCTGCGGAGTGGGGTGGTGCACGGGTGAAGGGGCCTCAGGAGAAGGTTTCTCCCTCTTGTGCTGTTCATCATGAAGGTGTTCAGAACCTTTCATCTTGGCTTCACCTGTCAGAATAGTGCCCTAATCTTGTTCGTTTTTCCTAAAATACCAGTGCACAGAATAATGGCCCCCAAAGGTCCCAAATGGTCCCCTACTAATTCGCAGAATCTGTGAAGAAGCTCTCTCACTTGGAAAAGGGGCTCTGCATATATGACTAAGTTACGGGTCTTGAGATGGAGATTATCTGGTTATCTGGGTTGGTCATACGGGGGAGGCAGCAGAAAGATGTGAGGGTGCAAGCAGGTCAAGGGTGGAACTGAAGGTGCTGCCCTACTGGTCCTGAGGAGGGAGGACAGGACGGGCATGAGCTCAGGAAGATGGGCCCCTCTGGAAACTGGGAAAGGCAAGGAACAGATTTCCCCCCGAGCTTCCAGAGGAATATAGCCCTGCTCACTCTTTGATTTCAGGACGTTTGACCTCCGGAACTGTAAGAAAATTAAATTGTTTAAACCACAGTGTATGGCAACTTTTACAGCAGCTGCAGAAGCTAACCCAGCACTCACATCTTTCCTCTTCCAAGCTGCTCCCAGGTTCCAAGGCCGACGCCGTGCACAGTGCTTCTGTGAGGGGAGGAATAGTGAGCATATGTGCTTTGTGGTTAGAAGAGTTCTTATTTCATAATGCTGGTGGCAAAATAATATCAAAAGTACAGTACAGTCAAGAACTTTTGGAGATGAGATTTCTAGAGAATTCTGAGTACCAGAAAGTCACACTGAATTTGAGTTGGAGGAATGACCATATTGGACAATTTACAATGATGTCTTCTTTTCCGTTGGATGCACAGGAATCTATACTTCACAGAGCTTTGTAGAGCTACACATCACATGCATCTGATCTTTTCTACAATTAGCCCTGTTCTGTTTCCTCAGAGAATTAAAAGCACATTTAAGTGGAATTCTGGGGAGGTGGTAGCTATGTTCTGTTGCTTTTGTGTTTCCCCAGATTCTCCCAGAAACATACACATACTAGAATTTATAGCAAAACTAAGGACCCATTGACATACATTCAACAAAACCGGGACTAAGTACTCCCATGAACCCCACACATGGCAGAGCAGAGACAAACACCATGACTCAGAGCTCTTGTTGAAGCAAGTTGGGAAGGGAGGTGTGCTTCCAGAGGCCCCACAAACAGCAGCACCTCAAGATGCCGAAAGAAAGTCACGAGGAAGTGAGGTATGAGCAGAGGACCTGGCCCAGGAGCCCTGAAGGACACAGTTTGCAGCTGAGCCAAAGGGAGCATGAGTGGAATGGGGTCCCACCGTCATCAAGCCATCTGCTCCCTAGACTCCTGTACCGAGCACATCCTTGCCCTGCAGAAAAGCTGCCAGGAACAGACTCCGATCCAAGTGGAGCAGGATCAGGGCAACTGCAACACAGCAAAGGGAGGAAACCCCACACCAGACTGGGGAGGGGGAATGCTGGTTTCTAAACGCACAAGGGCAAATTGTCACTGTGGTAACAGCAACGGAAACTCTGGAGCCGTGGCGCTCAGGAAGCTATCGGTCTCCTGCCTTGTCTTTCATGTTCAGGAAAGAAGAAAACAACCACGGGAAAATCCACACGGGCATTGTTAAATCCCCAGCCACGATAAAAGCAAGTCAGGAAAATAGAGACTTTCCTGAATATTTAAAAGAAATCACTGTGTTAACAACGATAACAATGATGATGGAAGGGAACAAGTTTAAAAAACATTAAGTTAGACCCCACCTGGAGGCAGGTGGGCATTTACGTGCTGGGTAGTTTAAGTGACTATTATTTTCACATCCCTGAGAATCAAAATCTTTTATATGCTGGAAAGGCAATTGTGCAACCAATGAAGTTAACTAAAAACACTCAAATTGAGTGAATTTGAATCACTCAATATGAAATGACTAGTTCTAGCTGGAAAAAATAACTAAAAGCCGGCACTAAATCCAGGTCAGTAAACACCTCACTAGCAGACTGTGGTCACTCGTGGCCTCTCTCAGCAAACCTGTGGCTTCTGGAGAAATAGGGGCTCCAGGCCTGAGCCAGGCATGTCCCAGCTGCGCCTGCAACAGCGTACCACACCCGAAGGAACAGACTTATCAGGGACTCCAGAACTTACCTCCAAAGGCTCAACCCAAATAAGGCCCCTGGCCAACGATGCAAGAACGTGAGCATCAACTATACTGAAACACATCGACTGTTTATGAGTTAATCGTGATACTAAAACAAAGTAAAACCAAAAGCCCAAAATGTGAACTGGACCTCAAGGTAAACAACTAGTCAATGAGGGATGTTTTTCTTTAATAAACATTTGGGGTTGAAATATAGTCATTTCACAGCTCCAATAAATTGGTAAGTCTAGGCAATAGTCTTCAGTGGCTGCTGATGCCACAGGGAGAGGCCGCCAGATACACCTGCTGCTGGTGGACATTGCTTGCCCCGTGCGAGGAGATCGGTAACAGCCACTCCTGCTGTGTGTGCAGATACAACACAGGGCTTCATGGGCAAAACTTGTCAGAGAGAAGTGACGGATGCTCACTCCTCCACAGTACAGACTGGACACAGAAGTTTCGGGCACCATGTTTGGGAGAGGGCGTGGCTGTCGGGCTGGTGTGTGTGACACTCTTGCAGGGTAGAGCCAGCTTTGCCCTTGCCGTGTACCATCTTTCTGGGTGAGCCTCAGGGGTGGGGTTTCTCTGCATCATGAGTGACCTGTCCAAGGAGTTCCAGGCCAGGAGCCTGAAGAGGGAACAGACATCTAGAGGGGGGCTCTGCTCACCACCGTTTGGGCTGCTTTCTTACATGCTGGGTGCTGCAAGGCTGAGACAAAGGTGCTGGCAGGGTGGGTTCCTGTGGTGCTGGGTTCACAGACGGTCCTTCTGGCTCTGTCCTCACCTGGAGGACAGAGGGCTGTGGTCTCCTCCTCTTCTTTTGACACCAATGCAGTTATGGGACCTCATCTGACCCTAGAGACCTCCCAGAGGCCCCACCTGCTAGTACCATCCCACTGGGGGTTAGGGCTTCAACATAGGAATTTAGGGGGATGGGGGAGACACAAATATTTGGTCCATGACAGGGCCCAGGGCAGCTATGCCCACCTGGGACACCAACATCACCTAAAGACCCTAAGGCTCCTGAGGGCAGCCGGGTCCCACTGAGCTTGCTCACTGCTGAGCTCCCAACAGGAGGAAAGGAGCCTCCACACCCACATGTATTTTCCATTATTTGGCAAGAAATAAAACTAGAAAGTGGGCCTGACACTGGTCAAACCTCTAGATCCAAGTACAGGAGAGGGTGAAATGCATTAAATGACTCACGGGAGTGCGATGGGAAATTAGAAGATTCCATATCTTCAACAGAAAAGGAGAGGAAGGGTCCACTTTTAGGTTACAAGAAATGCAAGAGACACACCAATCAATCATGGATGAGACCCTCTGATTCAAACCCAAAAACTAAGTGTAATTGGGAAGCAGTTGAGGAAATGAGCGTGGATGCTTTGTTTCTCTGTTGCTATGTAACATGCCACCCCAACACACAGGCCTAAAATAACATCCATTTTATTTGCTTACATTTCTGTGGGCCAAGGGAGTGGTACATTTTATTCTGTCTTTTGTATATATTGGTAAATTTCCATAATAAAACCAAAAGCAGAACAAATAGTACAAAGCCACACACATACACATCTGGAAGGGAACAGGAACAGACCTCATCCTACAGGGCTGTGTGCTGCAGAACCCTAAGCGATCTCACTTGTAGACTAGAACTGGATGTACCTCCTGTGACACTGGGTGTGTGTGCCACTCTGCAGCATCAAAAGCATTCTAAGTTGTACCAAAACCCTCACCAAAGAGGCTGTCTCCCTGACTCAACCCTACCCAGAAGCTGAGCTGCCAGAGGTATGTGTATTTTCGGCATGCTTTATCACGCCCAGGGTGCTTTATCTATTTTGATTTTAAATATGGAAGAGCCTGAGAGTGCATTTCAGAAAAATGCTTCTGGTGAGAGGGGAGCTGTTCGCATGCACCTTGGGGGCAGTGGCTTGTGGCCTCCCGGAGGGTGTCTGGAGTCTGTCACATAGTAACCGGACATGGAGCTAACGGTTCCTGCAGCCACGTGGGCAGTGCTCCTGCCTCTAGGCCCAGCGACCTCTTCCCTGTCGTGCTTCTTCCTGTCTGTTCTGTTCCCCCCTCTTCTCTCCACACTCACCGAAGATCAAAGAGGGTCTGACCTTTACTCCCTGCGTGAATTTTGTAGCATAGGAGCAGGCGGGGTGACCCATATCCTTCTCCAGTCACCACCGAAGCCAGACTTGCAACTGGCCTCGCCTGTCCCCTGCTGACAGAGGTATCCAGGAAGCTAGGAAAGCCCTGTGCATTGGTGTTCCTCCCACAGGCGGTCAATTCTGCCTCCACCACTCCCCATTTCCTTTGTCCTTACCCCATCCCCAATATCCAGTCCCAAAGCAGCCCTGCTGATTCTTCTGCCAAAGTCAGCTCTCAACTGAACCAGGCCAAGGTCATGGGGAGTTTTCCCCATATGGGCCACCGTTTGTTAATGAGACCTTATTTAGCCCCAATTTTCCCAAATGTATGGGATGCTCCGAAGGAATACTTAGAGTCAGTGTAGATGGTTCCTATTTTGGTCTGTAAATATTTTAAAGCCGGACTGAGAGCAAATAATTCACAAGCCTGAGCAGACCAACTCTTCAGAGTTTACTTTCTTGTTTGAGAAAAATTCATAGTGTTAGAAATAATAGTTTGTTTTAAACACTTTCTTCAAGAGCCTTCTTGTCTTTTTGCTAGAAGCCCTATCCTGTGTAGCTGTTAGACATTCTTACAGGCATGTAGTACATTCTATGCCCTTGTGATTTAACCAAGGTATCTGTGCTGGACGTGCTCACAGGCATGTCCCAGCTCACAGCCTACACCACTTCCTTATCTGGCTTCCTTTTTTTTTTTTTTTTTTCTCTCCGTTGCTTTTACCTGTTTAGAAAAGTTTCAAGTTATTAGCCAATCGGGTTTTAGTTTAGATGGTGAGGTCTGTCTCCAGCCAACGGAGATCAGCAGTAAGGAGAACTCCAGATGCGTAAGAAATACATATGTCTGATTTCCTTTGTTGGTTGTACTCTCGTGTCAAGTACTTGCTAACGGGAATACTCTTTCTGCAGGAAGTAAAAAGAACTGCTTTGCTGAGAGATCCTTTGTCCTAGTGCTAACTTTTTTTTTTGTGGCACCAAAAAGAAAAATGTTATACATATCAAACGCCTTCCAACAGGGCACGTTCTCAGCGCTTCTTTCTGAACTTCAAGGGGGGCGAGCACACTCCCTCCTGCAGTGGCTTCTCCTTGCTCTTCCCCCTGCCTTTCCCGACCTTCCCATTTTCGCAGGCTCCTTGGGACTCTAATTGGCTGGAAGGAGGCAGCCCCTGCGATGCACTGTGTATCATAGGCCCGTTGCTCCATGAGATTTTCTGGTCTGTGCAGTCACCATATGTGGTCTTTCTTGTCACTCATATACATTTTCCTGAAAGCCAGACCCATGCCTGCCTCATTTGCCACATGTCTCAGAGCCCTGGGCCCATGTGGCCAAGGTTAGTGTTCCGTAGGCATTTGCTGAATGATCCGAAACCTGCCGATGGCCCGACTCTGCTGCTGGTGTTTCCCTGGAGTGGGGATCATGAGTTCCTCTCCTATGTGAGGGTTTGGCAGCCTTTCTGAAGAGAGGGAGAGGCTGCAGAGCCTTCCTGGATGGAGGACTGACTCCTGCAGTGTGGGTTTTATGCATGTGCAGGCCACCAGAACAGGCGCTGGGAGGCAGGCAGGCCTCCATGCCAAGCCTCTGCCCCACAGCGGGAATCCACTCATTGACATAACGAGAGCCGCAATAGTGAGGGGGCAGAACTGGGGTGGGCTGTGGAATCCAGAAGCTGTGTTAAGTCAGAGCCATAGAATGAGGCACACTATCACTCTGAGGAACAACCACCCCAAATTTTCATGGGTCATTCACGGCAGCCTCTGCCACCAAGATTCATGAACCCGTGGAACAGCACATTATCCCTGCTTCTCCTGACCTCTCCATGAAAGACCAGCTCTCCTGGATCCTGGGGCAACTGGACCCCAAGGGTACCTCCCTGGGGAATGGATTTATTTTTCATCAGCAGAAATATAGTGGCTCCTCAGGTTCAGTTGCTGATGTGATCAAGTATTCCTTCTACAGAAAAACCAAGCCCCAAGAAGTGGCCTTTAATTAACCCCTCTAGTCATTCCAAACTAATTTTTAAAAAGTGCTCATTGGGTTAAGTGCATGCCATGTGCTTTAAAGTAAGAGCTGGCTGCGTCTCCTAGGAGGAAGTAACTCTCAGTGGCCTCTGGGAGCCGCAGGTCTCTGGTGCGGTGACCGCAGGGCAGCCCATGCTGAGACTGGCTGTGTTCCAAGTTCCGACTGGTCCCCGAAGGCGGCAGATGGGAACCTCTGCTCTCCTGACCTTGAGAGCAGGGAGGTCAGGAGCCCTGCGGGCTGAGTAATCCTCTGAAGTGCTCGCTGGCCTGGAAAGAATGTGTTTTTCAGGCTTAATCTGGTTGTTGGAAAATGTAATTTGCTGTGTAAACAAGCTGCAGACCGGCCATTCTGCGGGCAGCTGAGCCGCCGCTGCCTCAGGCATCTTCCCAGAGCTGGCTTCCTGCAGGGCTGCACCCCTTGTTATCCCAGGCCCTTGAGACTGCACGCCGGGAAAAGCCTCACGTCCGCATAGAAATCGCATCTAATCCTTATTTAGCCAGGTGAGCTCACCTCTTGGGACACCCCAGTTGATAGATAAGAGGCACCTGACTTTGAAAAGGAACCAGACCCAAGCGCGCACACTTCCCAGCGGCTAGATTAATCCCAGCACTCGCCTGGGCTGCACCCTAAACCCGCTAGGCCTTTCTGAGGGTCAGTTTCTCGTCCTTGAATCACAGCGGTTCCTGGAAGGGCACTGGAGGTGTGCTTTCAAGCTGGGCCTGTGGGAGTCAAGGGGAGGGCAGAGATCCCACCTGACACCCCCAACCCCACCCACACCTCCCACCTTGCAGCCCACACCCCACATCACACACCCCCCACACCTACCCACATCCCCCCAACTCCACCCTCACCCACCACCTCCCATCTCTCACCACTCACCCAGTCCCCACCCTATATTTTCCACCCTGTCCACCCTCTACCTCAACCCCTCACTTGTACCCCAACACCCACCTCCCATCCCCCACCCCCACCTCCCACACGTCACCCCGTCCCCACCGTATACTTTCCATTCCCTCCACCCCCACCTCCCACCCCTCACCCTACACCTTCTACCCCACACCCCTTTCCCCACCCCTCATCTGCACCCCCAATCCCTTCTCCCACCCATACCCCTTACCTCCTCAACCCCCTACTCCCCCACCCACCACTTCCCTCCTATGTGCCTCCCCCCCACCACCTCCCTCCTATGTGCTACTCCCCCCCACCACCTCCCTCCTATGTGCCTCCACCCAACCACCTCCCTCCTATGTGCTACTCCCCCCCACCACCTCCCTCCTATGTGCCTCCCCCCCACCACCTCCCTCCTATGTGCTACT